>OY293311.1:9012561-9214139 GCA_958502075.1 Orchestes rusci
AGTACATTTTTTAATTGAAAATATATTTTTTATTTTTTTGGCGATTTAATTTCTTTTTGCAGGGCTAATAACCTAACATGTCCTCAACATGACTGTAAATTTGAAAGCAAAAATAATGTACAGGGTGGGACTTATAAAAAAATATATATAACAGTGCATTTGAGCTCGTTGCAAATGAAAACTGTCTTAGCTAAAATTGTACTAATATGCTTTTTCGGTAGATAAACTATCCGGAACACTTCAGTAAAAAGGAAATTTTCCGAAATTATCGGATTCGCGAAATACCATTTTTTTATTAAATAACATTTTAACCAATAACACATTTATGAAAACAGTTTAGTAATTTCAAAACTTAGAGTAAAATATTATGAATGTGGCCACCATTATTGTTTACCACTTCTTTTATGTCAATTTTACTTAGTAGGCCATACTGCTCAGGTTGCCATGGAATTTGTTTGACATTTACAGCTAAATAAGTAAATTAGTCAGTTGATAATGCCACTTTTGAGCAAAGAGGACAGATTATTAATCAAATATTTCCGTGAAAAATATAATTATGGTGCAAGAAAAATTGTAAATGAATTTCCTGAGAAAAATTGGCATATTGGAACGATAGGAAAGTTCTTAAGACATCTAAGGGAAAACGATGGGTCTATTGAAAATAAACGTGGAAGAGAAAGGAAGCGAAGCTCGAGAACTGAAGAAAATATTGGTAAAGTAAGGGTTGTTTTAGGAAATTTGCAACCTGGCCAAACTGTTGGAACAAGGAAAATCGCAAAAATAACTAGGATTTCCCGTACGTCAGTTCGAAGAATCATTAAAGAAGACTGCCATCTTAAAATATTTAAAAAAGTTTACTGTCAAAGACATACGGCCAATGTAAGAGAAAAACGATTGGAAAGATGTAATTTGCTATTACGAAGATTCCGCTCCCGCGAAGACATTAGAAAAATATGGTTTTCAGATGAAAAAATGTTTTATTTACGGCCACCTGAAAATACCCAGAATAATAGGGTATATTATGACGTACAATTCAAGAGAGAAATACCTTTCTATCTTTTGATTGAAAGAAGTCATTTCTCGAAAGGTGTAATGGTCTCTGTTGCAGTATCCATGTTGGGAAAATCTCGTCTAATTTTTGTTGATGCTGGGGTAAAACTCAATTCAGAAACGTACCTATCCAGAACAAATCTTGCAGCGCCTATTGCCAGAAATTGAAGATGTTTGTTACGATTACACTTTCCAACATGATGGTGCTCCCTCGCACACTTCCCACAGTTCAAGGATGTTCTTGAGTGAAAATTGCCCGGACTATATTGAGCCATAAATGTGGCCACCCAACAGCCCAGAATTAAATCCAGTTGATTATTCAATTTGGGGAATTTTCGAACAAAATTTGTATGACGGACAACAATTTGAAACAATCCAGCAGCTCAAAGAAAAAATGCAGTTTGTTTGGGACAATTTTGAACAGGGTGCAATAAATGGGGCTATCAATTTATGGCGCAGACGACTTCAAGAAGTGGTAAACAATAATGGTGGCCACATCCATAATATTTTACTCCAAGTTTGAAACTTACTAAAATGCTTTCATAAATGTGTTATTTGTTAAAAAGTGATTTAATAAAGAAATGGTATTTCGCGAATCCGGTAATTTTGGAAAATTTCCTTTTTACTGAAGTGTTCTGGATAGTTTATCTACCGAAAAAGCATATTAGTACAATTTTAGCTAAGACAGTTTTCATTTGCAACGACTTCAAATTCACTGTTATATAATTTTTTTTATAAGTCCGACCCTGTGCATTATTTTTGCTTTCTAATTTACAGTCATGTTGAGGTCATGTTAGGTTATTAGTCCTGCAAAAAGAAATTAGATCGTCCAAAAAACAAAACAAAAAAGTGACATTTTGTGCCAAAAACACAAAAGAACACAATTTTTTACTGCGAAATCCTAAAAAAACGTAGAATAATTTATGAATTTGAATTAATTGTTTCTTTTTTAGGTTACACTGACGACGAAAGCAGATTCGCTTTTGAAACGTCTGATATTGTTAGGTTTTATTGTTTACTAATAGAATTTTTTTCAGGTAATATAGAAGATCCGGTATATTAACAATAGTTTGATTGTTTTTTGATAGGGTGTGGCGAAATACCCAAAAAATCAGGTAAATCATGGATGCGCCACAAAACTACAGAACATATATAAAAAATATATTTTCAATTAAAAAATGTACTCCTTTATTTCGGCCCACAGTGTTAAAGAATAACGGAGATACCCCGCAAAAGTACCCAAAATGGGACACCCTGTACTTCATTTACGAATCGATATCGATTGCACAATAACTAGGGATTCATTAAGCCAAGTAGCTTGACTATTTTCTTAGATACTTGACTTGACTTGAAAACTCAAGCTTTTCAAATTTTTTTACTTGACTTGACTTGATTCACGGTCAGAACTACTTGGCTTGACTTGACTTGAAATCAAGATACATGATACTTGATTCCGTGAAATGTTCACAGGGGATTCACTGAGCTTACAGCAAGCAGGCACTTGCGTCTAGCCGGCATGTATGTGGAAACATCTATACCGACCTCTTCAACTTCAAATTGAGATTTCATAGATTCAAATTGAGAAAAATTAATTTCAAATTGAAACTAATCAGAATCAAATAACATAAGATTATACATAGGTACAATTAAGAGAGGTCGCCGGCCATATCCCGGATACTATTCATCGTAGAGGCTTGCGGCAAAAAAATTTAGCACTAAAACGGCCAAAAGAAAAACCTGGAAAATATTTTCAAGTTTCTGAAATGGTCGCTAGGGGACGTAACAACCAACACCAAGTAGAAAAATAGGATTTTTATAGAATTTTGCCCAATGAAAATATATCGATGATATCGTTTTCATATTTACTGACTATTTACCTACACTTTTTGCCTTTAACGTTTTGTTCTATCTAGCAAAATAAAGCGGTGGGGGAAGTTCAAATGTTTTTTTAAACAAACGGGGATTTCTCCCGTTTTGCTTGACCGATTTTAAGGAACTTGGGCTCATATGAAAGAGAATGATCTGCACTACAAAATATTTTTTTGGTTTTGAATGTTTGACCTTCACCTTCGCCGCTAGATGACGTTGACTGAAATGCCGGCATATTTTTGAGTTTATTTCAAAAAAATCAAATTTAATGGTATATTCATTTTCATATATTTCAAAAGAGGATACATTTTTCTATTAAAAATTGAAAAAAAAACAAACATTTTATTTTTTTTTTGTGGTTCTGGTTTATAAACACTAGTTTGATTGTTGATAGGGTGTGGCGAAATACCCAAAAAAATCTTGTAAATCATGGGTGCGCCACAAAACTACAAAGCATATCTAAGATTGATTAGTTAGTCAATTCATGCAATAAATTAACATCAACAACTGCGCAAGATATGTGGCACACATTGAAAGGTTTATTCCAGAATCTTTTAACTAACTTTACATTCGAATAAGTGAATAGGTATAATGTATGATGACATATCAAATTCGTTCTAGTGGTACTCACGTATTGTACTTATTTATTATAATATTATGTTACATATGTATTTTTCCACTTTTTATCTAAAATTTACATAATAATAATAATTCTAATAATTAAGCAATAATTATCATTATGACTGACTGACCAAAGCATCTTATTATTTCTGCCAGATAATATTAATTTCCTTTTTCTTATGTATCAAGATATAGGAATCAATTTGATTCTGCTTAGTTTCAATTTGATAGCTTTCCATGGTCGAAGTCCACGTCCGGTAGAAAAGTGACAAGCTCTAAGCTCTGCTTCATTTAAATCCTGGCTGTAAAGGTGGTAGGGCATTAAACCGAAAACTTGAGACTATTATCATTTTATAATAAGACTATATTAGGATATTTCTTATGGAAGCAATTCTCCAAACTTTAGTAACTCAACAAAGGCCTGTTAGGTGGCGCAAAGCTGCACTTTTATACAAAAATGAAAAAGCACTCTGTTGACGATTATCGGCATTTCGTTCCTACAGAATACTACAGATCTCTTATTTAAGGAGGCATGGTAAAACGTCGAGAAAGAAAGTCGCAGAACAACATGATGGAACGTTATTCTCGGATTCAAACCATCAAACTGGTAAGGGGTCGGCCCAAATTTTTCTGAATGCTATTCTCCGGAATATTTCTTGGAATGCAATATGGAAATTAAATAATTACAGGTAGCGCCAGTTTTGCATATCGTTTTTTTCTTTGATTTATGTACCTGATTGGAATAATATGTATATTTTTGTATGTATCAGAAACTATTGAAATAAATTATTTTAATACAATTATTATTACTTACACTATTTACCAGATTTTGTTGGGTATTTCGCCACATCCCATCAAATACTTCACACCAAATTACTTATCAGGAGATCTAATAACATTTATTCAACAAGTAGTGATTGTTCACTTGAAAAATTAATCAAACCAGTGCTTATACAGGGTCTTTCTTTCAAAAGTAATAGTGATAGGCTCATAAAAATTCTCACACAAAGGTTCTCGACCATGAACTACTTTTTCAAAATACTTGCAGTTTTCTATAACTTCCGGTTATGCCGGAAGTAGCTACCAACTTCCTTACTTTGAATGAGTACCCAAATTTTTTATTACACATTAAGATTCCTTTTTGAAAATCAAGGTCAGTTTACTGAATAATATATATGGCCTTCTTTGACCATTTTGGAAATAGTTGCATTTTAAGAAAAAAAATGAGAGTTAACCTTAGTGCTTTGAGGCTCTGTATCTCAGAGACTATTAGACGTAAAAAAAATAAATTTTGGGGTAACTTGATCATTCTTTACTATAATCTACAGGGTCTTGGCAAATTATGAAAAACAAAAAACTTAAGTTTTTCCAAAAAACCTCGGGTTTTCTATATGGAATGTCCCATTTTTCATTTCAGATGTTAATCCTTCACAAAATTTTTGTTCGATTGACAGTACATTGTCTTATACTTAAAATGGATAGTTTTGAAGTTGTTCAGATTTTCAAATTACTTTATTGAAAAAAATTTGAATAACATGATATCACTTCTAGCTGTAGGACAATGTAGTATCAAACGAAAGAAAATTTTATCTATGATCAAATCTTTTGTTTTTTTTATGTAGAGCAGAATGTCATGTCTATCGAATGAAGAGTTTGTCTAAAATTATTACCTGAATTAGAACAAGAAGTATTCCGTTTGAAAAACCGGAGTTTTTTCAAAAAGTCTTTTTTTTATAATTTGTGGTATGTTGTAGATTATTGTGAAAAATGATAATGATCATTTGAATAACCAGCATTTTTTACAGGAACATACCCTCAAAATTCATATTGTTTTACGTCCAATAGTCTCCGAGATACAAAGCGTCAAAGTACCCCTCTTAACTGTATTTCTTTTTCTTAAAATGCAAATATTTCCAGATCGTTGATAGATGGCCATAGATTTCATTTGATAGACTGATCTCAATTTAAACAGAAATATAAATAATATTATACTCTATTTAAAATTAATAGTTTTCAAGTTATTTGCATTTTTTTCAATGGATTAATGTTAAAATGAAAATAACTTGAAAACTATCAATTCAAGGTATGTGACAATACTGACAATGTAGTGTCAATCGAAAGAAAATTTTGTCAAGAATGCATATCTGGATTAAATAATGGTATTCCATTTGAAAAACCCGAGTTTTTTTTGAAAAAACCAAAGTTTTTTGTTTTTCTTAAATTGTCAAGACATTGTAGATTATTGTAAAAATTGATCGAGGTTATTTGGATGACCAGCATTTTTTATAGAAACCTCCAAAATTTTATTGTTTTACATCTAATAGTCTCTGAGATACAAAGCTTCAAAGTACCCCATTTACCTAACTCATTTTTTTTTTCTTAAAATGCAAATATCTCCAAAATGGTCAAAGATGGCCATGGATAATATTGGATAAACTGTCCTTAATTTTCAAAAAGGAATCTAAATGTGAAAAAAATTAGGGTTCCCATTTAAAATAAGGAAGTTGGTATCTACTTCCGGTATAAAAGGAAGTGATAGAAAACTGCCACTATTTTGAAAAAAGAGTGTAAATTTTTTAAGCGCGTATCACTATTACTTTCCGATATAAGGCCCTTTAGAAAAAAAGACCCTGTATAGGTACTTTCTAATGTATATATCTGGACCTCAGAGCCAGATGGTATTAAGTCCACGTTTGTTCCATTTTGACATTTTATTCTAACCTCACTTATTTTTTCCTCTCTTTTCGATTCTGATTAGTATTCAGTCCATTTTTCTGCAAAATGGGGAGTTGACATGCTATAAATAGTTTCAAGTCCAGAAAACTATCGAGCCACATGATATTATAGTCCCTTAATACTGTCTGGCTCCGACAATCTTGTTTCCTTTCAAGTATTCTTTCAAGTATTAAGTCCAAAAGTAAGGTTAGCGTTCTGGACTTAATACTTTTAAAGATTTTTTCTGTTGTAGTAATTACAGTATTAAGTCGTACTTGTTTGCTTTGATTCTCAAAAGAAGTATGTTGTGTTTACATTAATGCAAATAAAAATTGCAGTTCAATTGAATGAATTGATGAATAATTTTTTTCTATTGTATTCCCAAAATGAAGAATGTTTTTTTTTTATGTCTTTTGAAAAAAAAAATTCTTTGCGTTGAATTGTTTCATTTGTATCGCTTTTTCCTAGTGGAAAAAAATATCATGTCCGGTATAAAAATTGTCTTTTTCTGGAACCACATAATCTTAAGTCACTGAATTTAATATCATGTCCCATAATATTAAGTCCAAGCTTAGAGACAAAAGATATCAAGTCCCTTAATTTGTGGATTAATTACTCAAATTCGTCAAAACGCATAATTTAAGGCTTTCATTTAGTCGAGATAATGATGATTCAACCCTGAAAACACAAAAAACCAGAATAAAGATACTGTTTTTCTCAAACTATTCTGTCAAAACCTTACATCTGCTCTCCTGTAAATTTTAAAACGAATGACTTAATACTCTCTGGCTCTGAGGTCCAGATATGGAAATTAATAAATGTGTTTCAAAGTGAAGTGTAAAGGTACTTGATCTTTATTTGTTACCGAAAATTATGAAATGGCAATGGGTTCTTTTGCAGGTAATAAAGAATGAAGATCAGGTATACAGTACGTAACCGTAACCTGGACCCAATGACATAATATGGTTCCAAGTTACGGAGACTTGGAAAACCTTTTTATTATTATAGTCTATAGAAAACAAGTTATTCTTCATAGAAAGTTCTACATTCTACATGTTCATGTCTGAAACACAATCATGTGGTAAAATTTCTTTTTAGTCGTATACGAGGCTTATTAGAAAATAGGTATTTTGCTCAAGAGTAAAGAACCTTTATTTTTGACAATATGAAAGGTTGTTTCCAAAAAAAGTTGATCGAAACTAAGAACCACGTTTAAATACGCAATGCAATGGACAATTTGTATAAATTTTCAAATGACTTGTTAATTTATATACGTTTTCTGCCCAACATATGACGATTTTCAGAAAAAAAAATAAAAAAAAATGAAAAAGAATTTTCCTACATGATCAGAAACGGAGCGGTGCTGAAGCAATCCTCTCACTGCTCTCTCTCACTCTCTTCTTCTCATTGCAGTCCTATACGCCAGGTATATACTTGTACTTGATAGATCGTGTGATATCAGCAAAGAGTATTTATCTAACGCATGGCAGTTATAGGTGTCATCTCCTAAATTTTTCTCGCCTGACTTAATTTCAACATAATGCGATAGTACCATGGATGAGTATTTTATGAATACTCTTGGACATAAGCGTGACTATTGGAGCAAATTGGAGGTTGGCTGGGGGTCTTTAATCGGTGATCACTACATTAGTAGAGAGTGTGGCCACCTTCTATTGTTTTTTTTAAACATTGATGGCATCAGTAGTTAATAATCCTGATATTTTCCATATTTCCGTAAAAATAGCCAATTGTCCATTAGAGTCATTACACTCATTTATATTGAAAACATTATTTGTATGTATTTTCTCATTGGCAATATTAAATATGCACTCATCACGTGTTTAAATTGCAAAATTGTTAGACAAAATAGAAAAATCACAAGAGCTAAATATTCATTCATAATAGAAAAAATTGTGGATGGGTGTACCTTATTGCATATTTGAACGTGGTCTTTAGTTCTGATCAACTTTTTTCAATAATAATTTCTGATTCTGTCTATAAGAACCGGGTGTTTTATAATTGCGTACTTCAAATTTGAGGGCGTATTCCTGAGCTAATTTCATAAAGAAAAGTTCATATGAACGTGGGTCCGAAAATGCATGGTTTTCAAGAGACATGGATGAGTTAAACTTTTTAAAAAATGGGTCTTTTACGAATGCTACAAATATCCTTGAACCGATTTTATTATTTGGCAGATCAATTTTTTGTAATGAAAGCCTAAACAACTTTTTTACCTCTTAGAGTTTTTTCGTATCTGGCCTGGTTGTCAAAAACCAAAAAAACTTTCAAACTTCGCAAATTATTGTTATACTTTCTTTACACGGGTAAAGTATTCTACAACAAATGAAACGAGGCCAGATACAAAAAAGAACTATGGGACAACATTTTTCAAGATATTTGAACTTGAAGTAGGATTCCATGCAATGTGGTTTCAAATGGAAAATTTTGAAAATAAACATAGGGGGCTTTGAAAACGGTGTTATCATGTTAATTTTGACATTAGCTTGATTGCTCAATTTCTTTTGATTAAAAAAGATGTAATCTAATTTTATATTTTTTTTACCAAGAAAAAAAAAATTAAATTTGTTTGAAAAATGTTCTCCATTTTTTTCTAGTTTTTTTTTATAAGAAACATTGAACATCAAGACGCTTATTGTCAAAATTAACTTGACAACGGCCTTTCGATGCCCCCTATGTCTAAATTTTACATTCGAAACCACACTGCATGGATTACAGTGCAAATATCTTGAAAACGGTTACTCCACATTGGTTCATATCAACTTTCGGGATAGATAAGTTGCGGGCGATCGCAACATTTTTGTGTGAGGAATCTGCTGTTGCCGTATGTCCCATTCTTTCTGGGACCTCAAAATCATTTATGAAAGAACTAATCATTTTCTGTCATTTTGACACGTTCATCATTCGATGACATTATGATCTCACTTTCGCTGTGAGTGAAATAAACCAAATTCAAAGAAACAAAATCAATGAAGGTTGAACGATCATGGCGGCGACGATGTCTCTTCGAATTTTTTTGATGCTTTTCTACCTCAGAAAGTCGACTTTCTATACTCCGTATAAAAGGGTGAAATATTTCCATTATTCCCGGAAATGTCCATCATATATTTCAATTAGCGATCAAATATTTCCTCTTACAATACTGCCTTGCATTTATTTTACAGTGGATAAGTAGTTGTAGACGCAAAGGTATTTTATTTATAAAATGATATTATTCAATAATATGTACATTCAGTGTCTAGGGATTGGGTTTCGGTAAGGTAAAATGACAAACATTTTCCGAGTTAGATTCTGATATTCTGGGAATCGCTCCTGCCTCTTTAACTAAGATGTTGAGAAAATGAGCAAAATCAATTAATTGTTTGATATACAGGTGGGGTTTGGAATTATTGATTTAGTGAAAATTGACAAGAGTAAAGTACCTTTGTTTTGAAAGATATCAGAAAAGTTTATTGAGAGAAATTGTTTAGAATTAAAAGCTCAAGCATAGGTACTCCCAATTTTCAGATAGATCAACCCACTATGATTTTAACAGTATATTTTATCGTCATCGAAGATGACTGATTTTGAAATACTGCTAAAACAAAAATGAATAAATAATCGACTATAACAATATAAAACATTTATTGCTGACAAAAATCATTACGAACAGGACAAAAATCAGAATTTATTTGATAATTATCAATTTCATAACACAGGTACTTGCAAAATCAAAGAAGGCGGATTTGTCTGAAAATTGAGACTGCTTAAGCTTTCAATTATTCTAAACAACTTTTCTCAATAAATTGATTTGGTTCATTCTCTCAACATCTTAGTTTGAGACCGAACCGAATTCCCAGAATATCAAAATCTAACTCGGAAAATGGTTGTCATTTATACATACCTTACCGAAACCCAATCCGTGGACACACTGTATATTATAATCAACAAATATTTTATAAGTATATTCTACTTCATTTATTTGCGGAACTGTCCACGTGATTTTGTTAAAGCGGGCATAATATAATCTAATTTATCAAACTATCATTATCTACATAAGATATGAGAAGAAAAACTATAGACAAAACTTGGTCATCAAATATTATTATTTTTAAGTCTACAACAACGCTCTTGATGGGCATTGGAGGAATATAAATGAACCATTTTATCATTCTTATTATCAAATTATCGAATATCATTTAAAATTATGTCCTCCGAAAACGAGAAGAATATACGAATCTTTCGTATCCTTTATATTCCGCGCTACACAGAATAATAATATGATATTGAAATAACAAACACATCCTTAGATTTATATTGTTGTTCGCTTCAGAAAAAAACTATAAGTATTCAGGTGGAATAAATTTGCCACCGGTATCTTTGAAAGTCTTTCTTGCTCTCGAAAGAAATAGTCAATTCTAGTTGAGAAATTTTGTTGCAAACATTTTGCAAGAAAAACATTTATGGTAATTCTCAATCATTGTTAAATTTTTAATCTTTTTTTTTAAATTCCCCATTCCAATTCCGATAGTATGATGGTCACCAATTGGGAATACGGATCGTAAGAGTGACGTGAGATAGGCAAGAATTTTAAGTAAGCTAGTGCAAAATTTCAAACTCATATACCTACCTACAGTAGGTGTTTTAAAATGTTTGTAGAAAAAAATCCTTTGCAATATCGGTTACTATGAGCAATAACAACAATCTACCAGTTTAAACAAAATCGGTGACGTGAATTGTTTACACCTGACAGACTTGAGAATACTTTCCCATACAAATCCAAAGGCTATAATTAACATCTTCAAAGCAGTTCAAAAACCAAATCACCATCTGTTGGTACTTGAGAGTTCTACTTTGACCAGAGCCCTCTGCTATCTATCTATCTAAGTTTGTGATTATGGTTAATATCGAATATTTTTCGGGCGAATCTAGTTACCGTCCTCGATTGTAGGTGGAAACATCGATTTGGAGATGTTTGAGGACGGGAGAATTCTTAGCATGGGAAATATCTTAATATAGTCTTATTATAAAATGCTATTATGCAGCTTGGCAATGTTGATCTTGATTGATGCGGTGATATGCGTCATTCATGCCAATCTCACTACTGTCAACTGTCAGAAGCTTACCTGCCAGAAGACATTCCCGTGTTTTGTGTTACCTGATGGCCTGCCGCGAAAACAATAACAATAGTAGTTTACTGTTTCCATTTTTGTTTTTTTGTATTATTACAAGATTTTGTTTTGTTGTTTTATTATTTATTATTTAACAAAGTTTGTCCGTTTGTTTTTTTTATATCTATATTTTTGATAAAAAATTGCTTTTTTTTGTAATCAGATTTTTTGTTCTTTTTACATTTGGGCAGTTCAGATTATTGTTATAAAATGTACATTTTTTGAAATCAAACTCAAGTAGCTTGAATATTTTGGGCTTGATCGTCAAGCTACTTGATGTATGACTACTTGACTTGACTTGAATTCCAAAAACAGATGCTTGACTTTAAATTGAATTGATTTCAAGTCAAGTCAAGTCAAGTAGCTTGAGAATCAAGTCAAGCCGTGAATCACTAGCGAACATTTTACATGAATAAAATGAAAAACCGATTTCTGGCACCCAGATTCGCTTCTCTATACAGGGATCTTGGCTCCTATTATACCTACAGCAAAGGTTAAATGGAGAAAGTTTTAGAGGAATCTCAGTGCATTCGATATCCGGCTTCAGGTTTTCTATCGGTCAATTGTTTTTGGAATTATCGTCGAAAAACCAAAAATGCCAGAATTCATTTTTTGCCAGTAGATCCGAAACGGCTAATTTGACAGCTGTCAAAATATGAAATTATCACACTTTTTGAAGACGAATAAAATGGCGTGTATGACATGTCTCAATCTTCTTTTGTTTTCCCGCAACTCGCCTCAACTTTCATTTTTCTTATGGCAGCCATATTGGATTTTTCGATTTTTGGAAAGAGTGTAAAATTTACAGTCTAGTGATGTCGCACAAGTGCGTAAAAGATTTGAGTGTCATCAAAATATCACATTTCGTACTTATGTCATGGCCTTCTTTTCTAAGAAGGCCATGATTCATTTGCCTGAAAATTGGTTTATAAGCAAAATCTTTTTTTTTTCATCTAAGGAGGCTCTGATCTGTCGTTCATTGATTCAGTATGATGGTTGTGTTTTGATAATGAATGAGTACTTACGCTTTTCAAATTAAAATAAAAAATCTGATTAACAAATTGTCGAAACCTGTCAAAAATGCCCGGTATTCTCTATTTCTCTATTTAAATGGAGAAAAGCTAGTCATGTTAGCGCTGTACTAAAACACAATCGAATAATAATGATTAATTTGGTCAACTATAAACAGAAATAAACTTGTAAAAGTAGTACGAAAAACAGTCGCTAATTGTCAAAAAATGTCACGATGCATGTCCATGTTCTATTGAAAATTGAATGCGTTAAACACATTTTTGCTGCTCACTAAATGCGTTGACCTTGAACTGATACAGTACTCATACATATTTTGCAACAAATAAATCATGGTCTCCTTGGATAAGACTGAGTCCCAACTACCTATTGTGATATTTCGAAGATACTCAAATCTTGTATGCACTTGTGAGACATCATCATCATCATCATCATTAATCAGCTTGTCTCGTCCACTGCTGGACATAAGCCTCTGTTAAGTGTTAAGTGTTTCCGAGCCATATGTCAGTACCGGGAGAACGCACTGGTCGAACACCTTTCTTTTGAGACACATCGGTATATCTGACTTTAATACGTGTCTCAGCTTGCCAAAGGCAGCCCAAGTCAGTCCTATCCTTCTGTTTAATTCGCACGTCTGATTATCTCTTCCCATTCGGATCTCATGTCCCAGGTATTTGAAAGATGTTACGTATTGAATCTCCTTTTCTTCTATCCTTAGGTTGCAACTTGGAACCAGGTTTGTCATAAATTGGGTCTTGGCGATGTTGATTTTTAAGCCTACTTTTTGGGAGGCCGCGGATAGTGCTGAGACCATTTCATTCGCCTCGTCCAGTCGGTCTGAGATCATTACGATATCGTCAGCGAAACGTAGGTGGTTAAGCTTTTCTCCATTCACATTTATGCCCTTATTTTTCAATTTAATCTTTTAAAACATATATTCTATCAGGGTTGTAAAAAGTTTTGGGGAAATTGTGTCGCCTTGTCGGACACCCTTTTCGATCTTGAACCGATCTGTTTCCGCATGTATTTTCACTTTTGCCGTTGCGTGTTCGTATATATGTCGGAGTATGGAAATGTAGCGGTGGTCTATACGGCAGTTCGCCAGGGCCTTAAACAGTTCATGGTGGTTTATGGAATCAAATGCCTTTTCGTAGTCAACGAATGTTAGTTCTACGGGCTTGTTGTATTCTATACTTTTTTCTATTGGCGATTTTATCACCTGAAGATGGTCATTTGTTCCATATCCGGCTCGAAAACCTGCTTGCTCTCTTGGTTGATACTGGTCTAGTTTATTTGTAAGCCGTGCGGTTATGATTCTTGTGAACATTTTGTACATGTGCGTCAACAGACTTATCGGTCTGTAGTTCTGTAGGTCTGTGATACTGCCTTTCTTGTGCATTATCACAATGATGGCATTATCCCACATTTGCGGGGTTGTTCCTTCGTCTAGGCATTTATTGAAGAGTTTGGTTATTTCTTTGAGTAGTTCTCTTCCTCCCAGTTTGATGGCTCTCACAACCACACCGTCTTCACCAGGTGCTCTATTGTTCTTCATATCTGACAATGACTTCATGACCTCTTCCACAGTTATCTCGGGCATCTCTTCCGATCCTTGGTTCAGTATCTGGGGTATATTTCCTGGTGGTTCTGCTTGAGTCTGGTTTCTATATAGTTTGATGTAGAACTCCTCGACAATCTTCAGTATTTCCTCTCTGTTGTTCGTTATTTGTCCTCTCTCGTTTTCTAGTTTAGTTATTTCGGCTTTTCCCCTACTCAGTTTATTTCGTAGTACCCTCATGCTCTTATTCTCCTCTATAACTCTAGTAACCCATTTACTGTTGTAGTTTCTGATATCAGTCCTTGCAGCCTTAGTTATATCCTTATTCATCTGTCTCAGCTCATCTTTGTGTTGTGGATATTTTCCCAGTAGTTTCCTTCTTTGTCTCATCAGGTTTTTAGTATTTTTGGAGAGTTTATCCTCATCTTCTGTTTGTTTCAAGCAGTGCTTCTTTTGGGCGGTTTTTATTGACTCCACTATGTTTTTATTTAGATCCTCGAGGTTATTTGTATTAGCGACATTCAGATTTTCCTCTATCGTCCTTTGGTATTCCTCAACATCGTCCACCGTTGTCCATTTCTTTTCGTTCTTCCCCTTCACAAGTTTATTTCGTTCTGTTCTCAGGTTTAGTAGTATCTTCGCTCTTACCATTCTATGGTCACTCCCCACTGAGAGCCTATTCAGTACGGATACATCGGTAACCATTTGCTTTTTATCTGTGATGATAAAGTCGATTTCGTTCTTTGTTTTGCTATCCGGACTGATCCATGTCCACTTTCGATGTTCTGCCTTTTTGAAGAACGTATTCATAGCCATTAGTTGGTGGTGGAGGAGAAATTGGAGTAGTAGGTTTCCTCGTTCATTTCTTTCTCCTATGGCATGGCAGCCCAGAGGTGTTTCTTCTTCATTTTGTTTTTTGCCCAACTTGGCATTAAAGTCCCCAGCTAGTATCGTGAAATAGGTTGGGAAAGATGACATTGCTTGAGTTATATCGTCATAAAAGTTTTCGATATCTTCGTCTGGTTGTTGGGATGTGGGTGCGTAGGCTTGGATAATTTCAATACTATATCGTTGGTTTAGTTTCAGTATCACGTAACACACTCTGGAGCTTATACTGTTGATTTGTGTAATATTTTGCACATGTCGTTTATGGATAGCAGTCCTACCCCTCCCACAGAGCTATCCTCGTTACATCTGTGGTAGTACATATTTCCTTATTTCAGTAGGAGTTGTTGTTCTCCTTTTTTGCGAATTTCGCTTATTCCAAGTACGTCCCAGTGTATTTGTTTGAGTTCTTCCTCCAATTCCAGTAGCCTTTCGTCGGTTGAAAGGGTTCTCGTATTGTATGTGGCAATATATAGTTGTCGTCTACCTTGGCGGCCTGATCCAGCCCGGTGATTTTTAGAACCCTTAGTATGTGTTAATTTTTTTAATTCCACGTCTATTTCTCCTGGTGTCAATGTTCTGGAGTTGTATGTTGCAATTTTTGAAGCTCTTGTTTTACTTTTCGATCTCAAACAAGATTTGGACGTCAGATTTTTGTCTCCCCCAGAATCCTTGAGACAGACCAACCTACAGTCGGTGCGAGATTCTGGACAGTTTGTCCTACTCGCCTGGGGTAGTTTCGTCATTAAATGTAACGTCATTTTGAGGGTATTTTAGCAAATAAAACGCCACGCTTGCCAGGCGGGTTGGCGAGTTGTAGATTTCAGCCGCCCAATCTGGGTCAGACGCTGTTTGCAGCCGCCCACTCTGGGTCAGACGCTGCGTGGGAACTTTCTTAGCTTCACCTTCCGCACTTCGAGACCTTACCGGCATGGGTGGCCCTACCGGTAGCTATGCTACTACCGGCATTGCTCCCTGGCTGTAGGTTACTGGGCCCTCTCACCAACGGCAAGGTGATAGTTCCCCTAGAGAGAGTGTGAGACATCACTGGACTGGAAATTTTACGCTCTTTGCAAAAATCGAAAAATCCAATATGGCGGCTATAAGAAAAATGAAAGTTGAGGCAGGTTGCGGGAAAACAAAAGAAGATTGAGACATATTATAAACGCCATTTAATTCGTCTTGAAAAGCTGTCCTGAAAATGTCACATTTTCATAGCTGTCAAATTAGCCGTTTCGGATTTACTGGCAAAAAACAATATCCACCATTTTCGGGTTTTCGCCGATATTTCTGGCTAGTCTTGGTCTTGGTCTCGAAAAATTAATCTGGTCTTGGACTTGGTATTGGTCTCGATATATCAACACCAAGACAAGACTGGATCAGTCTTGGTCTTGGTCTTGATGGTCTTGAAAAAAATTTATCGAATTTTTAAAACACATAACAATATACAGGGTGTAAATTAAGTACCTACTTGTAAAAATTTCAAGGAGTGAATATTTGACGTTTGTAGCATTGTATGTCATTTTTGTCATTAAATTTTTCATACAAAAGGTACTCTAAGTATTGATCGCGGAAAACGGCCGTTTTTGATAAAAAGGGTTTGAGGATAAACCTGCTTTGGAATACTTTTAAGTCAGGTCATTTTCCAGTTTGAAAAAAAACTTTTTTTCTATGACTATCCAATAATAGATGTATTATACATCCACTTTCTATTGGTTATTGTAACTCGTTACTCATACCAGTGACTTTTTTTTCATTACTCAATGGTTTTTGACCAATGAAATCTCTCTAATCTCATTAATCCACGTTGTGTAGCCAATCAGAACATTCGACAAAATGTCAACCTTCAAATACATCATTATGAAACAGCCCCTTTGACCGTCAATACTTGTTTTATAGTCATTGTCACATTATGTTAACAACCTTACGTCACTTTAATTAAACTCGTTCTCAAAAAGTGCCGTCCAAATGAAATTGAATATTTAAAAGTTCGCTTCAATTATTGAATAATCATAGAAAATAGTATATTATTCAACGAGCGGGAAATGGTGGATATTACTCACGAGGATGAAGTTAGCGCTACAAGCCGTAGGCTATGTTACCCTATCACATTACATCACCATCATCAAATTAGTGAAAATCGGATAAAAATCAATGTTGAGGCGAATTAAAGCATGCGTTAAAGTAGGCGGTGGTCATTTTCAGCAACTTTTGTGAATGTTATTAACTAGTTTAGTCTTAGTCTTGTAGAAGATCTAAGCTTGTCACTATCAATCAATGAAAGAAACATTTTTTCGCTTATTTTTCAAAAACTTGGAAATATCCCAAGTGAAAAAAATCAGGCAGGTTCAATTCAATCCAATTGCCATCTCACTTTAACAAAAATATGAGAAAAAAATCAAATAAAATAGATTTTGTTTGACGCCATGTATCTCAGAAACTAAGCCGTTGTAGACCCATGTTCATACGGAGTTTTTGTCTTAAAATTAGTCCAAGATTCACCCTTTAAAATTTGTACAAGTACCTTATCTACACCCTGTATAGCATAACAATCCTAGAATAGATATTTTCCATGAAACGCCACGCAGTGAATGGTTTTTTGAAATCGCAATTCTGAACCGAAGAAAAAAATGAATTTCGTTTGACCTAATAGGCAATAGAATATGCAGAATCATTGTCAATGAAGAAAAACTCTCTAAAAATGCGGAAGACATTTTATTACTACCAGGAATGGCGGTACGATTTCAAAAAGTCTTTCGCATTTTTGGGGCGTTTTTCTCCATTGTGAATGGTTTGCATATTTTATTGCCTATTGGACAAATTATTATAGGGGATCTAGTTTATATCAACCATAAGAACAAACCTATCTGGACATCCGTGCTAACCAAAGGTTTCTGAAAAGCGTCAGATAGCTCATTAATTTTGCATTTTATTCGCCTATTCACAGTGAGTAGATTTGGATTTGTTTGTGTGAGATGCAGGGTTTGTGTAACTTGACGGCACTGCCATGCCTACCGCGATCAACCGATTTTAGCACAGTCTATTAATACAGTGCGAGTCTCTAACTTGGAATAAATTCAGTACACAAAAGACCGTTTTTTTTTTTCGAAAATATGTTCGGACACGTCGATTAGTATTTTAAATTGCGCTCTTTTTCATGTAGAGAAATTTTATACAGTGTGTCCCAAATTTGAGATATGACGTCATCGACAATTTTTTTAAATGGTAGCCCTAATTTTTTTATGACTATTCTTAAAGAGTATATCGAGTTACACATGCGTACCAAATTTCATGTTTTTATTCCTTGTCATTTAAAAGATATTTAACAAAAACTTTAACTAATTCGAAAAATGAAGAAATCTGATTCAACTCAATAATTTTTCTTCAATAAATGCTCAAAATGTTGTCCATGTACTAACTGACAATACCCCAAACGGAATTGAAACTCGTTTTGAACATTTCTAATTACTTCAGCGGAAATTAGCCTACACTCCTGTCTTATTCGTTCTTTCAACTCCTCAATATTTTCCGGTTTGGTCCTAAAAACTTTGTTTTTCAAGTACCCCCATAAGAAATAGTCCTGAGGTGTTAAATCCGGAGACCTGGGTGGCCAATCAAAGGGTCCTCTTTTACCAATCCATCTGCCTGGAAATGCATCATCCAGATACTCACGGACAGGTCTAGCAAAATGAGGAGTTGTTGAAACCAGATGTTTCTATTCGGGACATCAGCTTCAGCCGGATCAGGGAATAGAGTAGCCAAATTTGGAAGTAGTTCTTCCTGCAAGAATTCTAAATATCTTGCTCCATTGAGATTTTCTTGGAAGAAAATTGGTCCTATTACTCGATCACCAATAATCCCTGCCCTTTTTGTGGACGTTGAGTATGGCCTTCCCTCATCCAGTGTGGGTTGTTGTCTGCCCAATAACGATAATTTTGTCGATTTACCTCCCCATTCAACATAAACGTTGATTCGTCAGAAAACAGGACGTTTTCTATGTTTAGAACATTTCTGTCTAGTAGGTCCATCATTTGTTCGCAAAACTGGAGTCTTCTATCCGGATCATCTTCGGTGAGTTCCTGGAGAATTGTCAATTTATAGGGATGAAATTTTTGCGCTTTAAGAGTACTTATAACTGAAGACTGGCTAATTTCGAGTTCCCTACCTATCTGCCTAGTGGGGATATGAGGATCTTCTTCAACAGAGAGAAGTAAATTAATTTTGACCTCTTCATTGAGCGCACTTTGACGATGATTATTTGTTTTTCTTAAATGTCCGTTTTCCCGAAACTGTTTTTCAATCTTGCTTACGGTACTTTGTGATATGGGTGGTAAATCAGGATACTTCTCTCTGAATAAATGAATAACTTCATTTTGTGTTCTTGTCCTATCTCCGTAACCAATCATCATTAAAATTTCAATTTTGTGGGTTTCAGTTAAGTACGGCGTGTTCGTGGATTTTTCAAAAAACGGTGTTTCTCACAAAACCACAAACTAATAGGGTTCGCGCTCAACAACTCGAATACGATGCAGCTCTTCTTACTTGTTTTTATTAACTTGTTTTCTTGTTTTTATAACATTGTGATAAGACGTCAAACCGATTTGACAAAAAACGAATACCTTTTGACGTGCCATTTTTAAACTGCATAAAAATTTTATTTACTTGAATCAGATTTCTTCATTTTTCGAATTTGTTAAATATCTTTTAAATGACAAGGAATAAAAACTTGAAATTTGGTACGCATGTGTAGCTCGATATACTCTTTAAGAATAGTCATGAAAAAATTAGGGCTACCATTTAAAAAAATAGTCGATGACGTCATATCTCAAATTTGGGACACACTGTATAAAATTTTTCTACATGAAAAAGAGCGCAATTAACAATACTAATCGACGTGTCCAAGCATATTTCCGAAAAAAAAACGGTCTTTTGATTACTGAATTTATTCCAAGTTGGAGACTCGCACTGTATAGAGAATAGGTACAATGGTCAATTTGCATACATTTTCAAATGACTTGGAATTTTATAACTATACGTATTCTAGACATTATTTGAAAGTCACCAGCAAAAAAATTTTTTCGAAATACCCAAAAATATACTAAATAAATGAAAAAGAACACGTGAATTTCACTGTATGATCGCAAATGGGGTGGGTCCATATTACCCTCCCGAGAGAGAGAGAGTCGTCTCAGTCAATGCGACAGATGGAGATAGATATAGTGTATTCTGTGACGTAGTGGATGTTGATTGGCGGTCTTTGATCGGTGATCACTACATCATTGGAGGTCGTAGGTTGATTTTTTAAACATCATTGGCATCAGTACCTACTAATCCGTATATTTTTCATATTTCCAAAAAATGTCCAAATTGTCCATTCCTCCCAAAAATGTTCTTTATACTTCTTGTATGTTCATCATAGCGTTGATTTAATATTCAGTGTAACATTCCACATTATTCATTTTCCACATGATTGGTACATTACTTGATGAATTTAGGAATATTTATTTCAATGATTTGGCATCACTGGTCTACACAGGGTGCCTTCGATTAAGTCGGCACTATTGTTAACTTCTTCATCATTGAAGATACGAGTTCGATTACATTTAAGAACTAGTAGTATTTTTCTGCTGATTAACGTGTTATTAACAGAAAATCAACTGAACACCGCCGTTCTCGATTTGTTTCGAAAAATATAATTTTCTTAAAAGGTACACCGTGTATACTCTTATTATTATCAGTTGCCCACTCTTTCCTGAACATAAAAGGTGATTATGGATTTTGTCTTTGAACCAAAACTAACGGAGATTTGCCTTTTTCAATTTTTTGGAAACTTTGCCATGAAATTCAAAATTTTGACAAAATAATACATATCGGTTGACATGTTTGCTATTTAACTTATTATATGGTGCTAAACGTATTTTGTTTGTTGAGCTCATCTTGAAACAATCAAATCATTGAAACTTGTTACTTTGACGTTTATAATTTAGTCGAGGGAAATACGCATAACTCCGTCATTTTTGGTTTTAGGAAAAAATAACCTTTTATGTTTAGAAAGAAGTGGCTAATCAATTATGATGAAAATATACACGCTGTCCCATTTAAAAAAAATACGTTTTTTGAAATAAATCGAGTACGCGTTGTTCAATTTTTTTTTGTCAGCATAATGTTAATCCAAAGAAAAAATACTACTAGTTCTCTCATTTAATTGAACGACCCCGTATCTTCAATGATAAAGAAGTTAGCAATAGTGCTGACTTAATCGGAGGCAACCTGTATGCCTATTGTGGATTGGAAAATCACAATGATACATTTTTTGAAGAATTGATTTACTTAAAATACTTATTAAAAGTAGATAGAGACATTTGCAGATTTGATCAAATATTGTGTCAATTTTTCTTCTCAAGACCATCTTGGTCTTGGTCTTGGTCTTGAACGTCAAGTCTTGGTCTTGGTCTTGTAAAGATATTTAGGTCTTGGTCTTGGTCTTGGTCTTGGTCTCGGTCTTGTCACCAAGACCATGACAAGACCAAGACTAGTCTTGTGGTCTCGCGAAGCCCTAAAAATATTAGAATTAAAAATTCCCATTAATTATTTAGTGTATGTCCTATATGTCTGCTGATGGATTTTTAAGGTTTCCTTTAAGCTTTTTAACCTACGTTTGATTCGGCAGGTGGGCATCAATTTTTTTTTATCATTTTTCACAACTTTTTCATAGTAAGGTCCGGCAGATCCTATCACTTGAAACTGTCTGCCAATGCCAATGAGTTACCGATGGATTTTTTTTAGTACAAATTCATAAAATCACAACGGCTGATGGACATCGATCGTTATTTTTTTCAATTTTTAAGTACAATTTCAATTATTGATCCTGGAGTTGGTACACGGGGGGGAAAAAAATAGAGAATTTGATCGACTTCAAATATTGAAATATACCAAACCCCAGCTCGGCAGACGGGCATTGAACGTTACCCAATATGTTGCAATCTCCCGGTCCCTTATATTCAGGGCTCAGGGGTAGCCATACTGATACTGATACAATATCAGTGGTTCATATTCGGAAAGGGTGAATCAAAAAATCAATTGAAACTGAATCAACTTTATTGCATGGTTTTGTGAATCATAAGATATACAACTTTTCCAAATAAACATATACATATTCCAACACGGTCACAACATAGTTCTCCATATAGTCACAACACAACCACAATCTTGTTTTTTTGGCTAAAAAATAGGGTTATTAACACAGCATTGAAATTATGATATACCTATCTGATGTTCTTGTTTCTGTGAACATTTTTCTTTTACTGCCACAATATGTGGAGAAAAAAAATATTCCATATTTTTTTATCTTCTATTCAAAGTAATTTCTGATGCTTCATAGTATCACAGTTGACGTGAAACATTTTTAGTTTTGGTAACATGGTAACATGTTCTGTTGCCAAAATTTGTCGTCTAGTTTTATTTTTTCGACAAAAAGAGAATAGAGGACCTCTTTGAGACTATGTACGATTTCTCTTCAAAAACATCATTGTCTCTTCCTGTATATACCAAGTACAAAGTAACAATAATAATTGCTCCTGGTGATTGCCAATTGTCTTTGAATCTGAAAGAATATCAGATACCTATATTAATTATGATACCTACCTAATATTCAAGTAAGAACAGAATTTTTCCTTGTAATTTGTCACCCCTCTAGAATCTCTATCCAAGGAGAACCAAAAAAATGTTCAAATGAATGTTTTGAACTACGACTGTCCACGGATAAGGTTTACAAGAGCACAAATGGATAAAACTACCTTTATTTTAATAAAGAGTAAACAACCTTTATTTTTATTTTTGGGCTGAATTTCATTTGGAAAAGTTATTCAGAATAACGTTTGTAAGTAGTGAAATCCAAGATTTGAAATAAATCTTGAATCTTTTTTAACTGCTCGTGGACAAAATTCAGGTTTTTGAAATTTTTGCGAAACCTGTATAAAAAATCAAAATTTTCTTTTCGTGAATCGTATTTTTTTTTACCAAGAAATGAAATTTTGTATCCATTTGTGCTCTTGTAAACCCGCCTATCCGTGGACAGTCTGTATATCGGAAACTAAATATTTTCGCACCCGAGTTTATTTTGAAAAACGGCTCATTTTATGGAATTCCATGCTGTGTTGGAAAAAGTATCATCTCGGAACTCACTCAAATATTCTTAAATTAAAAAATGTCCTAAAGGGCTCATCAGAAAAATATCAAACTACAATACTAGGCAAAAGTAGAGCAACAACTCAAAATGTGATAAAACTTGGGTCCTACATCAGTTATTGAAGAAGTAATGGTGCATCTAGAAACTTCAATTCGTTTGTCAGTTCAGGTGCGTGCCCTGGCGATTTTTTCCAAAACATTGTTTAGTGCCTTCATGTCACGTTAAAAAAAAGGGTTGAAAAAAAAACATTTCTGTGAAACATTTGATTCTAGCACTATTCGAAAGTATGGCAAAATCGATGCACTTCCTGAAAATTTGCTCATATCTAATTGAACAAAGCATAGTCTAGCAATAAAATTTTGGTCATGGCAGGAATGATTCATTTTTCATGATTTCTCCAAAAATGGGTAATTTTTGCCAAGTTAAAAATTTTATAGCTATCCTTTGCTCAATTATTGTGATGAAATTTCGAGGAAGTAAATATTATCTGAGGACTGATCCATTTAAAAAAATTGAAGTAGTCTAGATTTTTTCATTCACTTATCGATGTCACATTTTTTCTGAAAACTGCAGAAGATAACAGGAAAAAACCTACAAATTTTAAATGAAACATTTTTTTCCATATTGAAAAATGAACGCTCTATGCGCTGTGTAGATATAATCAAAGATCATCCTGTACATGATAATAATATGTAATAAATAAAATATAAAATATATTGATGATAGCTCGGATGATAGTTTATATCATGGTACCTATCCAAATAATGATCACCTATCCTTTCAAAAACTTACCTTAACAAAAAATAGTCCAATGTTTGTAAAAATCAATTATGTTCATTCACAGAACCAAAAAAACTACCCAAGTAGTATATCCTATATCCGCACCTGTACCCGCAGATAAAATATGGATAAAATTCACGAGAATTTATACAAAGAATACATCAAGTAATAGTAATGTACCTGAAAAATATCTCATTATAGAATTTCCCGATGATTTTCATCTGACGGAGTAGATTGTGATATGACGCCTTCACCAAAATCACGAAATTGCATGTCTGGCACGTGACCGCGAAACGCTTCTAGTTCAAAACAAATCCACCATAAGGCGTTATTTGCGAAAATCTATAAAATTCGCAAACAGTTCTCTCTAGCGTAATTATTTTGACTAAAAGGTTCAACAAGGAGGCACGGTGGTCTAGAGTGTAACACGCTGGACTTGCGAGACTGTATTCTGATTGACGTGGGTTCGATACCCACGGTGAGCAGAAATAATTTTCTGTTCTGTATATTTAGCGGCACTCTCAATGGCTCATAAAACTGAGTAGGCTGTTGTATTATTGATTAATGACAGTCAAAAAGCAAATGGTCGGCCTAAATTATTGGAAACTGCATGTTCAATACTAAAACTAGGTGATGTTCCCAATCACCACCTTAGTTAGAACTGCGGTATACGGAAGAGGTCAGAGGGACCATCCTTGGGCTACATTGCCGCCTACGCTGAATTGCTAAGGCTTGACGACAATGGTCCAAGGGAGCAACCTCCCCTCTCTTGGAGGTGCGAAATGGGCTCACTGTGTGGTCTAAGTGCTGTGGTACTACCAGTACTACCACCCTTGGTCCCATATCTACGCTACATCTACAAGGTTCGACAAAAAGATTCTTTCAAAAGATCATATCTAAAACGTTCTTTTACATAACGCCAAAAATATTCAAATCGGTTGAACGGTTCAGGAGATATGAAAATTCAAATATTGAGAGATGCATTTCCCCTCCCTTATTATCACAGATATGCAAAAATGTCATGGAACATGATGATCCGGTATCGCCCAAGCTATGAAATGACGATTTCAAAGTTATAGCTCACCGTGTATCTTACCGAGATCGCGCGAATTTTATGTTATTATTATTACTATTTTCATTATTACGGAGGGGGTTTAAACTAAAATTCAGCTTATTCCATGTTGGTTAAGGGCCTCTTAAGAAAATGGTACCATTCAATTTAACATTTTTCAAAAAATCGCAAAAATGTATATTCGCTGCAAATATCGCCCTCTGGTGTATTTGTTTTGAGTTCTTGTAAACATTAGGCATCCACGTATTTTTTACTTTTCAAAGGCGAATTTGGAAAATTATCCTTCGTTTAACTATTCTAAAGAGAAAAAATGCTGGATGAATCACTTTTTTGTAGAAAAAACGCTATTCACAGAACATCGCGGCGAACTCGATATTATCAATAACTGTCAGGACTGTCAAGACACTACTCACTAAATAACGACCGAGAGTGAAAAATACGCGCGGTGTTGCCAAGTTTTCCTTTTTCATTTATTTTGCTTTTTTGTTTTGTCGCCATTTTATTGACGGTCGGCGAAAGCTACCAAGGGAAGTGTGCACATTAGATTGTGATTTTTTCTATGCACATAGCGACGCATCCGTTTGATGTTGTAAATTCGCGGGTTTCATTTGCTGACATTTTGTTGTGTTTTTGAAGAAATCATTCAGTTCTAGTGGAAGGTTCAAAATGGATGCTGTGGGAAATGTTTTCCAACTGATGACCTTCTTGTCTGTAGTGGATTAAGTTTTGCTCGGATGTTTGCAGGACTGTGGTTTGGTGCGTCGGAGATTGAGATGTCCCGTAGTTTGGTGTCGTCGGCAATGTACACTCCAGAGAAGGGAAACTTCATTAATGGGGTGTATATTCAGATGTCCATGCATCATGCCGCCATATCTAAAATATCGTTAATAAAGTAACGCTCCTGCCCGAGTAAAAAGGTACGATCCGGCCCAGCGTAGCCGGTGGATGTTCTCTTGAATATCGTTTAAAAAGTAACGCTCCTGCCCATATGGCTGCTCCTGCCCGAGTCTAAAAGGTACGCTCCTGCCCAGCGTAGCCGGTGGATGTTCTCTTGAATATCGTTTAAAAAGTAGGTAACGCTCCTGCCCATATGGCTGCTCCTGTCCGAGTAAAAAGGTACGCTCCTGCCCAGCGTAGCTGGTGGATGGTCTCTTAAATATCGTTTAAAAAGTAACGCTTCTGCCCATATGGCTGTTCCTGCCCGAGTAAAAAGGTACGCTCCTACCCAGCGTAGCCGCTGGATGTTCTCTCGAATATCGTTAAAAAGTAACGCTCCTGCCCATATGTCTACTCCTGCCCGAGTAAAAAGGTACGCTCCTGCCCAGCGTAGCCGGTAGACGTTCTCTTGAATATCGTTTAAAAAGTAACGCTGCTGCCCATATGATTGTTTTCTTCACTGTCTTATCATGTTTGTCATATTATAGTATATTAAAATATTCAGACAAAAACTATTGCATTCATTGTTTTTAAGAAGTTTGGGTAAGTTTGGCAGCACTGCTTGTTTGTTCTATAATATGTAGCTTCTATGGATTGTAACAATGTGACAAAGCTGTCATTTAAGGTAGTTTTTCTCACTGAATCCTGATGAAATTTTAATTTGTTATGAGATCATGTTTTTTGTTAAAAGCTGTTCATCCAGCATTTGTTTTAGTTGAAATTGTTCTATAAACCCAAAACTATGCTCAAAAATTGAAAAAATTCATTAATGTGTGGATGCCTAATCTTTACAAGACCCTTTGTTTTGAATAAAAAATAAACTTTGCAAGATTATAAAATGCTCTTTTGAACAAGTAGTACAGTAAATCTAGCACTTTGGGTCTCATCAAATGACCCCCGCTCTGATTTTTTGTCAGTTGTTATTGATCCATTAGAAAAGCTTAAATCCAAAAAGTTGTATCCCCACCACTCCGTTTTTGAGAAACTCAAAAAAAAATTGGATTTGATTTTCTAGCGAAACCGTAGGTCACACAGAAAATTTAATTGAACAAAAAATGAAGACAGTCAAGTTCTCAACAACTTTTGTATTTGCTAAAATAGCTCTAAGACTTACCGTGACAGTTAGAGGGCGTCTAAGTCGACTAATGCGATTTTTTTGCAGTTTTTTGCATTTTTGAGGGTGAAATGATATTTTTTCACGGTCGTATTGTTTTACAAAGTGAAGATCATGAAAAACCCTTCAAAATTCATTTGCGATTTTTTTTTCTACGACGCACAGTTCGCGAGATATATTGCATTCAATGTCAACAAATGTGCATATGATAACCGACGATAGTTTGCTACCCGTAACCTTTCAGAATTGCTTAAACGTCTCATTAATAAGTGAAAATTCAAAAAAGTTTCAAGTAAAATGATTTTGTGTGATATTATGATGGCAAAGATTTTGTCTGACTCAAAAAATGTAAAAAACATGAAACGGAAAATGTTTTATCAATAAAAAACCAGCTGCTTAGTGCGTGTAACTGAGGAAATTAAAACTTGAATAATCACCAACCTGCATTGAAGTCTGGCTTGAACATGCGTAGGAATCCAATATCCATTCATTGAAAGGACAATTAATTAAATATGAATGCTAATGAATGCACGATGGAAATCATTTGCATTATGAATATGCAAATATTATTTTCAATCAAATCAAGCAATTACTTTTCTTTTTTTCGTGAACATTTATTTTGTGCGTTGAAAAAGTAATGTACGTTTGTTTTCAAGATTATAAAAATTGAAATTAGATTTAATTAAAATGAAATAATTGAAATTATTCATTGTCAAAATTATTAATCAATTTAATTTATTACTGTTGGCGGGTTTAGCGAAGGCATAAGCATAACTTATTGATCAAAGCTTTATTCTAGGGCACAAGTCATAACAGTTAAATGTATGAATACAAGCTACTGTGTTTATTGAAAACATAAGTCTCAATGATTAAAGCATAAACATAATGCATAAGCGTAAAAGTTCCCAACTTTCAACTTTTATGCACTAGATTATGCATGATCAGGGACTGTCTGATGACATTGACAATCTGCTGGACGGACTGGTTTCTTTCTTATGTTATTTTTGTCGTTTACAACGGTGAAATAGTGCAATATTGAGTGAAATTAGTCTAGTGGAGTGATGAGTTTTGAGAAGGGATTTTTTATTGAGACCCCTGAACAGTTTCCATGCATTTGGAATCTGGGTCATGTAGATCATAAAAATAAAATCATGTTGGAGAATGCCTGGACCAAAATATCAACGATCACCGCGTCTACTGGTAGGCGAGAATTATATATGTTTTTCATATGTTTGACAGTTGTTGTGTATTAAATACCACATTCCATAAACACCCTAATCTCTTATGCTCTATGCATTAATGAAGTGACTTACGCCTTGATCATTATTATTATGCTTATGCGTTCACTAAACCGTACATAACTGATTAATCATTATTAAAAAGGAATGACAGGAGAACGTAGGAAAACATTTCATTAAAATACAATCTATTACTTCTGTTGCCGGACTTTCTTTTGAATTTTTCCTCAACGCGTTTCGTTTTCACAGAAGAGTTCGATGGTATGTTTTCCACCGTCGTTGCTTCGAGATTCTCGACAGAAAGCCTTGGTGCGCATGTTGAATAAATTGGTATAAAAAAATAATAATAATAATAGATAAACTGATGCACTGGACTCCAAAAAGTTTGGTAAGAATGCGAGCCAGAGAATGGGAGCGCGACAATAGGCGCAATTTCGAATGCTCCCGCAGCACCTCGCGACATGTCTCGCGTCATATCTCGCGAACTGTACGTCGTTGAACAAAAAGTTGCATATGAATTTTGTAGGTTTTTTCATGATTTTCACCTTAAAGGATATTGTGACCTCAAAATTATTTTAACTTCAAAAATGTAAAAAACTTCAAAAAAATCGCATTTGTCGGCTTTGGCACCCTCTAACTTTGTTACGGTGAGTTTTAGAGCTATTTCAGTTAAAACATGAATTGTAGAGAGTCTAATTGTCCTCATTTTTTGTTTCATAAAAAAAATCTGTGCGACCCACGATTTTGCCAGAAAATAAAATCCAAATTTTTTTTGAGTTTCTCAAAAACGGGGGTCGGGGGGGATACAACTTTTTGAATTTAGGCTTTTCTAATGGATCAATAGCAACTTACAAAAAATCAGAGCGGGGGTCATTTGATTGGAGTCAAGACCCTTTTTGAAGCCAGATTTACTGTACTAAAGGTCAAAAATATTCACATCCGTTGAACGGTTGAGGAGATAATTGAATTCAAATACCGTAGAACGTAGTGACTTTGTGACAGATTTAGTGGATCTTGTCGTTTACAAAATTGCATTTTATTAAAATAAAATATCTGCCACAGTAGAAATGGAGGTTCATCATTTGGCTGCAAATCTAAAACATAATCTAGACACTAATAATTAACCGAAAACAAATATTCTCAAACATATTATTTCTAATAATTTGACACCGCTCAATGAGGTGACTTTGTGTAGTTATTAGATCATTGGTGACACCTAGCACGGCATTTAGCCGAATGAGTGTAAAGTCAATAAAAATTGCAATCATATCACCTGCTTTAGCTGGTCTCACGAATGGGTCTTCACAATGCAAATTCACTCAATCAATCAATCGGAATAGGTGTCAAGTTAATGGGCATGATTCGGGCATGATATGAAATAGAAAATACCAAAATTACTGTTCTGTCAACTAGGCAATAATAAGTTGTACTCACCGGGGGATTCATCCATTCCATTCATTAACATCATCCATTACATCAGTATTAAAGCTCTCATTATAATGATAATAGTAATCGTACAATAATAATCTTCGACGACTAGCTAGTGTCACCTGTAATGAGTGAAGGCTCCCCTGGACACTTTAACTCTCGCGAAAAAGCAAAGTATCCCAATGGTCAATACTTTTACTGCAAGAAATAAGAAGTTTGAGATGGGAAACCCATGGCCGGAAGTGCCCCGTTTCCAAGATACAGGGTGTTTTGTTATTCGAGAAAATAAAAATTACACGCCAGTGTTTTTTGGAAAAAAATTTCTTTCAAAATACTCATTCAATTTCCAATGAAAAAGGTTTCTTGAGTTTTTTCTCTTCAACGAGTAGAACAGTAGGGTTTCCTACTTTTAACAAAACTTAAAATTTTCGTTTATCAACGCTTTGAAGGAAACTAGTATGATTTTTATTTTTTTAATCAAAAACGGTGCGCCGGAGAGAAAAAAGTCAAGAGAGCTAATTTCTTGGAATTGAACGAGTTTTTTTTTCAAATACTTAGAAACATGCAATACCATTTTTAGTATCTGCACTCTGGAAATTTCATGAACATTGGTAAAGCGGTTTTCAAAATAAATTCGGATACTTTATTTTTTTTTAAACTTGTAAACCTTGTATCTAGGAAATGGGGCACTTCCAGCGATGGGTTCCTCATCTCAAACTTCTTATCTTTGACTCCTCTATTTGCTGTATAATTAGTGACCAGTTCTGCCATCCCAATGGAAAACGCAGAAAGTCGATTTTTGCCGTTTTTGGGATTCTTGTTGAATCAGATTGTTTAGGTAATTTTGTAAATTCCTAGTATACTAAATTTCCAAAAAAAAAAAAACAAAAAATAGTGAAAAAAAAATGCAGTACCTCAATAACTCACTGAAACGTAATCAAAAACTTTTGAAAACGCAGTAATCAACCATTCATCATAGAAAATGTAGTATCCACATCCTAACTGCGAGAAGTATAAGTCGGCTTCTCCTAAGACGTCACTGTTTTCTAATCAAAAACGCATTAACAAGCTGCAGTCAACTGCATTTTTCTTAAAGGTTTTAAAATTTAGTCACGCTAAGGTAGTGAAAAACGCAGTATGTCTATGTTCATAACAAGAAACGCAGTAAAACGTTTTTGAATAGCATTCCACTGCATTTTTTTAACTTGAAGTTTCAGAATTACGATCTAAACCAATCTTTTGAATATTTTTATGTGTAATTTTTTATTAGGTGTATTGTTTAGATAACTATGGTATTTTTGTCTAGTTTGTACTATTTTTATAGCTTTTCTACGTGTTAAACTTCAATTAGACGCGATTATTCAAAATGCCATTTCTTAAATTTAACGAATATAATAATATTATTATTATTTATATATATTATTATAAATTTAATTATTTGATAGGTCAAGTTACCTTATTTTGCCAATTTGATTCAAAACTTGACCATAATTATTAATAGATATTCTCAAAAAATAAATGTAAAGATTGTCTTATTACAATAATTGAACCTTATGGTGGAACATCAAAGGATTCTAAGCAAAATCGCAGTAACTAGGCCAGTAACTGCATTTATTCTTGGCAAATGTTTGATAGAAAGTTTCAAGGTACTAACAAGAAACGCATTTTTGTCCACAAAACATTATAAAAATACTAAACCATCACATGAACCTGTTTAATAAAGTCACAAGACACTATACTTCGCAATCACATCATTAAAAGCCAGGAAAATATCAACTTTTTCGAAATACACACTCTAAACTTAGAGGTCGTTTTTCTTGAAACTACGATTCCTAAGGTTACTGCGTTTTTCATTATGACGGAGTTGATCTGGAAAACTCTGTATTCGCGATATAAATTGTCTGTTCTTAATATTATTTCCGTAAATTTGCGAATATAATTTGATTATTCCCAATACTAATTGATATATTCGCCATATAATTTGGCATATTCGCAATTACATGGTGTAGTAGCGCTCGTGCGTCAAATATGTGAATTGTGTTCGAATGTTCGCGGCATTTACGTCATGTCACAAAGTCACCTAAAAGTCCCAAAGTCACCACGTGCTACGGAATGGACAAATACATCGGTCTCCCACTCCCTTATTATGACACATAGAAAAACATATCATGGAGCAAAATGATCCGGCAGATTCGGAATCAACTAGGCTATAAAACGCCGTTCTCAAAATGTTAGCTTATTGGGTATCTTTCCGAGACAGCGTGAATTTTATGTTTCTCCTTGGCAGTTACGCGCCCTCGCGGTTGAATTACGAACTTCAAAATAATTTCCAGACATTTTTCTTGCCCACTTTACTCATAGATTATTTTTTCTCAAACCTCTAAAGCCTAGTACAGACCAGTCAACATTTGTTGCCAACATTGTTGTAACGATGGTGAGCCACAAAACATCAATCAATTTTGTTGCGTGTTGCTTGTTTCAATTAGTGTTCAACTTCAGTTGCCAACATTTTGTTGGCAACATGAGTTCCGTCAACTCGCAACTTGGTTCTGGATACTGGGCAACATAGTTACCATGGTGAGCCACAAAACAAAATCAATGTTGTTCCTTGTTGAATGTATCCTGGGTCTCCATTTGAAATGGAAAACACGGTGATTTCAACAAAATTATCTAGCCAACAGTAACAAGTGATGGCGAAGCGCAAGAAAGAAGTTTAGCCATACCTATTTAGCTGTGCATTTCTTTTCCTGGGGCCATTTGGTGAATTCTAGTATATTCTACAGTGCTCTATACAAATAATATTATACTTCTAATTCCGAAAATATGAATAAGCTATAATTATTGCATTATTGCCAATGGATACCTGATTTTATTTCTATCATACATAATATATTCAATAATGTAAAAACATTGAATGAAACATGATCAAGTGGCAAAAGTCTTTTTTTTTTGGCCTTTTGACGTGAAATGATACAAAAAAACTAGCTACAAATTTGGGTTGGGATTCCGAACTTACTGAAAAAAAATTGAATTTATGGAAATAAAAAAAAAAGAAGTTCGCATGCAATTTACCACAGTTTATAAAATATATTCACCACATTCATAATTATGATTTTTATACCTCTACATCGTCATGTTGTTATTGTGGTTAAATAACAATAATAATAATGGTAAACTAATTAGTAAAGTGCGAGGTTGCATGGAGAAATGTTTACCATTTATTTTTTAATCGAGATAAATACAGATTTTCTTCAGTAGTTTGGACTAGTTTTGGAGTAAATTCACATTTCACGGCGAAGGATAAAAAATGTTTGCTTTTTTTTTCATTCAATGTTTTTAATTTTTTAAATAAAAGTCAATGTTCTTATCGTAATTCCCATTTTGCTTGGTTTGCCCCCAGTTTTGTCCACTTGTTAACCGTATCTGGGGACATACTGCATGTTTAGAGGGTTCAGTTATAATTGTTCACTTGCATATTCTCGAGATCTACTCTTTACAAAATCTGGTTCAGTTGAAAAGTACCGTTTGAAGATATACAAGTATAGTGTTTTTCAACTTTTGCCATTTCTTTCATGCCCTTCTATTTCGGTTTTTTTTGATAGTTACATAGAAAATAATATAAACCACGATTTTTTATACAGGGTCTGAAATAGGTGCGCATTTTATCATGGGCTTTAGAGTACCTATATTAAGATGATCACTTTTTCGATGGGAACATGTCATTGTTTTCGCCATCGTCTCGTTAAGAAAGAACAGGGTGTTACAATTTTGGAAAAATCTCGATTTTTTTTTAGCGATCTCGATCAAATCAAGTTTTGTTCATTTTCAATCAAACACTTTACAGCAGCGCAAATCTATTGATTCGAATACATTTTTCTAACAATTCAATAACTTTTTTCATATCTCGAAAACGACTCTTCAGAAATGAAAAATGTAAGTGAACTTTTTTGCGCAACATGAACTGAAAATGAAAACAATATTTTCACTTTGTGAAACCCACATTTTTATTCAAACAAAATATAAATAAGAGTAGCTTTAGCTTCCATCGTGGAACAGTTGAAATCAAAAAAAAATCTCAAAAAGATCTCGGATAAACTCATCTCTAAAATCTCGAACAAAATGGCTAGTTCCGTTTGTACAAAAAAACATTTTTTTTTCTCAAGATCCAAGAAAAACCAACTCAAACACTCTTACTGACGGTGAAATCGCGTCACGGTCTTTTTGCAGATTTTACAGGCGATTAAACAGAGATCTTCGAAATCAGTCTTTGTAAATCTATAAAAAAAAATTGGAGAATGAACTATAGTCGTTCAAGAGTGACGCCGTCACTAATTTGTCACCATAGCTCGTCCAATTTTTTAAAAACGGTCCCTACCACCATTCCGTTTCTCGTTTGACTGCATGCGATGATATTTTCATGATAGCAGCATTAACTTTAGCAGCAGCTGACGGATACATTTTGTTTTTCAACAATGATGATAGAGACTTTTTGCACCTCTTAAATTTTCATTCCGTTGTGGTTATCGTTATTCTGAGCATTCGCAGTGACAAAATCACAATCCTTTATCGTTAATTAACCATAACGGATTCCTTTAATTACGGAGAAATAAGGAAGGGCTTTATCGTTATGGTAATGCTTATTTTTCAACCGCGATGTTGCTATTATCTGTAAAATTACATGGATACTACTGCTAATATTAATTTATTCTCAAGCAATTGATCAAAATAAGATGCAGATAACTTTACATGACAATAAATGATCGCGGAAAGCAAAATGGAATGTTTTACATACAAAAAATAAACCTAGTACAATATTCTCCTTTCTTTCATACTTTTCCGGATTGATCTACTCAACAATCTGACACATCTTGTCACGAACTCAATTACGGAACACGATCTAACTCGGACATAACCTTACTTCTCGGCCTCTGACGTCTTATCCATGGACGTACTAAGAGAGAATTGGACCGGCCGCTTCCAATAAGCGCTTGCTAGTTTCGTGACGCCAATATGTCAATTTACCGTGGCGGGCAACTAGCTCAAAATTGGTTTTGAGAGGTGAGAATTTGTTTTTGCGGGTGAATAGGCATAGTCTGTTTCGAAATATTGAACTAATTAATGAAATAAATTACAAAACAATGAAAAAAGTGAACTTTAACATCTTTTTTTTGTTGCCCACTCTAGCTCCATCCTTCTCTATCACTTGATATTATCTCTCCATCTCTCTCGCACTGCGACACCGTCAATGCATAATATGCAAGTTGCCTGGAGGTCAACTTTTGAGCCTTTGTATTAAAACGTATACGCAATTGTAAGACCAGCATCATTTGAAATGACATGGTGATCGCATTTTTGCGTATACGTTTCAAACATGCGAACGGTCAATGATTGCTGGTCTATTTATCTACGTCATTGGTCTTATCTTATAAATATTATTGTTGATTAATGTTTATGCTCTGTACCACTAACTAATTTGTGTGTGTCTGTTCTTTATAGATCATTTAAAAATAGTTGAAAGTCGGAGGAGGATTTCGCTTTTGAGCACTGGTGCTGTGTGTAGTTTAAAGTCTGTGCTTTTTAAAGATAATCATCAATCCCCAATTTTATTGGTATGGTATCGTTGAGGTATGTGCGATGTTTTTTCAAGAAAATGATTATAAGTATAGAAATAAATACTGACGAAATAATTAATTAACAAGAAATAATTACGAAAACTGTCATCAGTTTCGCCTGTTGGTCGGACGCAAGATAACGAATAAAGTGAAATCGTATAGTGGAGCAAAACCTCTCTTAATAACGGATGAAGTAAATGTCATTTTTAATAAAGGTAACCATAACGGATGAAATAACTGATGTTATTTTAAGAGGTGCAAAAAGTCTACCATTTTCGATGTACAGCCACTCCATGCTCCCAGTCTTGTACAGGATGTCCGGATACGCGGACATCCTGTACAAGACTGGGACTCTGTAACTTGTATTATCTATAAAAGAAAAAGAGAAAGCGAAGCAAAACGAAAAGATCTCTTCGCAAAAGAGGTACAGGGTTATTCATTTTATTTTGACCCCCATACCTATAGCTTTTGTTATGAGTGATAAAAAACAACAACATCCACGTATTATCTTTTCGTGATAGCGGAAATGAAAAATCGACTCCACAACATCGGAAACATTGGTGAAATTTTATTTTTTTAAATCTGTATATTATTGGCTAAAATGATAGATGTTTTTCTTCTGATTCCAAATATATCTTTAGCCCAGTCATATTAGGAGTTTACTGCGGAATGAGAGATAATAAGCTGTGAATTTGTATAAACCATTATTTTGACATTCTCAAGGTTGCCCCAAAAGTCTCATAAAATCTCGTGTCGGCGTCTTGAGATATTCAAGATCACAAAAATCAGTTCTTTGTTAATATCTCGCTTGCTATGGTCTCAATCCTGAAACACAAAATTCTCTAGAAATTTTGTGCAGAACTGTTCTCTTTACGGCCAAGCGTTTTTGTTCACCTAAATGCTAGATTCATCAGGTGGAACAACCATAGGTGCAATAGGAATAGAAATTTTCTGCATGATTATAATGCAGTCAATGATATCCAGCTGTTGGAACCTTCAGTTCCAACGCACTACCCCACCCACGGTACGACCCCAACTTATATCGATCTGGCATTGGCAGAAAACATCCTTGATCTTCCAGATTTGCGCGTCCTCAATGAGCTCTCTTCCGACCACCTATCAATTCTAATTGATTGGGTAGTTGATGTCGGAAAGGATAAGGTGGGACCACCCACTCACATTTACAAAGATGTAAACTGGAGACTCTTCAGAAAAATCGTGGTTGAGAGAGTTCAGATCGTCAACGACATCCTGTCAAAAGACGATCCGGAACGCGATAAAGTAAGCCAAAAGGTGAACCTCAAGCAGGCTGAGGACAAGTTACCTGTAAAGACTGAATTCAGAAAATGTCATATGATATTCAGATAATTCATTTGAAATTCAGAAATTTCCAATTGAAATTCAGATATTTCATTTGATATTCAGAAAATTTCAAATGAAATACAGATATTCCAATTGAGATTCAGAAATTTTCAAATTGAATTCAGAAAATCTCATTTGATATTCAGATTTTCACGAACAGCATCCTGAACTATCCCATGTTCCTAAGGTTAAGAAAACATTGGCCTCATATACTATTTCAAACTACCCAGATGGACAGTAGTTCACAGTTAAACAAGTACAGGGTGATTGTTTATATTTCACTCAATAGATATCTCAGTTAATTTTGGTTCTACAAAGAAGTTTGAATGAGCATGTACATTCAGAATCCGATACTAAGAAATGCCAAAATGCATCGAAAACCCAAACATTTTTCACAACATGGTATTTTTCAAATGAGAAAACCTGTATATTTTTGGCTAGATAAATAGATCTTTTTCTTCTGATTCCAAATATACCATACATGTTGGTATTTGGTTCAGCCGTTTCTGTGCTATTCATTTTCAAAGTCTCCAAAAATTATCTTGATCTTTGTTGCTAAGATACGGTAGAATCCAGATCAACGTGATGTAATTCCTATGAGACTTTGAACTTGAATAGCGCAAAAACGACTGAGTCAAATACCAACATGGTATATTTGGAATCAGAAGAAAAAGATCCATTAATCTATGTAGTCAAAAATATACAGGTATTCTCATTTAAAAAATACCATGTTGTGTAAAATTTTTAGGTTTTCGATCTTTTTTGGCATTTTTTACTACCGGATTCTGAATGTTCATAAAAAATAGTGCACATTTGCTTATTTGACTTTTTTTGTAAAACCAAAAATAACTGAGATATCTACTGAGTAAAATATAAACATTCACCCTGTACATACGCAACCACATACAACAAATGGCATGGAACATGAAATACAAAGAGCGGACTATGTACGAAATTTGAATTTACTTATTCAACAAGGCAAACAATTAATGTGGATTGACGAAACAAATTTCAATTTGTTTTGCCTAAGAACACGGGGGCGATCACGTGCGGGTACGTGGAGTACTGCCCTCATGGTCAGGTTATTGAGCAACGGCTCATATATCTTGAACAAATCATAGATAATGCCAAAGATTGCGCTAGGTCCGTTCAACATAGCACCACTTAGCATGCTGGAACCCTAGCCCTTAAGAATATGCCTGCAGGCATGTAGCTTGCTTGTAAACTTTTATGCCTGTATAGTTTTTGTTGCATTTTGTTCAGTATCTATTCAAGTTGGCGTATTTTAAAAAATAGTTTAATATTGTACCTTATTATACAGGGTGTCCCTGAAATGACTGTACATCGCTTAACCACAAATTCCTTGACCATTTCGAAACTTACCTATATCCAAAATTGCTTTGTTAAGTCTACAGAGGGCGTCAAAGATTTAAAAAAAAAATGGTTTTTCATACATTTTCCAAAAACGTATTAAACGATTTTGATAAATTTTGGTACCTAGTCCTGGACCATGAAATCACGTTTTCTGTTTCTATAGCGAACTATTGTAATTGATCGGAAGTGTTATAAAGGTGACGTCACAAGTTATTTCTTTTGATTTTGTTTTGGAATTGACTTTTTGATAATTCAGATGCTTTTGTCTAACAGCTTGATGCATTGAGGAGTTTTTCTCTCTCTTGAGAAATTTCGCTGGGAAGAGTGGTTGTGACAGAAAAAAAAATATTTTCAATTAGGTACACTGACATTTTATAATTGATTCATTTTTTCCTAGCATAACTACTTATCCCAGCAATTTCTTCTTTCAAGACAAAAAAAAACTTTCTTACACACTGGGTTATCAGATGAAAACATCTCAATAATCATAAAGTCAATTCCATAGAAAAATCAAAACATACAGGTAGCTGCATATGACGTCACTAATTTTTTATGGAATTGACTTTCTGATGATTCAGATGTTTTCATCCAATAACCCAGTGTTTAAGAAAGTTTTTTTCTCCCTAAAAAAAATATGCTGGGATAAGTGGTTATGCTAGAAAAAAATTAAATCAATAATAAAATATCTGTGAAGCTAGTTCAAAAAATGTTTTTTTTGGCACAACCACTTATTTTATCAACATTTTTCACGAAAGAGAAAAACTCCTCAATACATTGAACTTTTAGAAAAAAATATCTGAGTTATCAAATAGTCACTGCCAAAAAAAAACAAAAAAATAACTTCATATGACGTCACCTTTATAACACATCCGATCAATTACAACCCTTCGCTATAAAAACAAAAAACGTTATTTCATGGTCCAAGACTAGGTACCAAAAATTATCAAAATCGATTTGCACGTTTTTAAAAAATGTGGGAAAAACCATTTTTTTTTTTGAATCTTTGACGCCCTCCGTAGGCTTAACGAAGCAATTTTGGATATAGGTAAGTTTGCCTGGATCACCTTATTTTTGGTGAAGGAAGTTGTGGTTGAGCATTGTACAGTGATTTCAGGGACACCCTGTATAGAATTAATTATATTTATGATACCTTAGTACAGGGTGATCAGTTAAGTATAGCGAGCGGCCATATCTCGAAAACTATTCATCGTAGAGGCTTGCGGCAAAACATTTTATGACTAAAACGGCCAAGAGAAAAACCTGGAAAATATTTTCAAGTTTCTGAAATGGTCGCTAGGAGGCGTAACAACCAACACATAGTAGGAAAATATTATTTTTATGAAATTTTGTCCAATGAAAATATATCGATGAGCTCATTTTCAGATCAACTGACTATTCACCTACACTTTTTGTCTAAAACGTTTTTTGCTATCTATCATAATAAAGTGGCGGGGAAAGTTCAATTGTTTTTTTAAACAAACGGAGATTTCTTCCGTTTCGCTTGACCGATTTTTGACAAACTGCGCTATGAAATGCTCATTTGCATTTTGATTTGTGACATTCGCCGTCGCCGCTAGATGGCGTTAGCTGGAATGGTCGCATATTTTTGAATTTTTTCCAAAAAATCAAATGTGATGGTATATTAATTTTTGTATATTTCAAAAGGGGATACATTTTTCTATTAAGAGATTAAAAAAAACAAAAAACTTGATAATTTTATTTGTTTTTTTTAATTTATTTTTGTTGTTTTTTTTTTATTTTTTTTATAGGAAAATGTATCCCTTTTTAAAATATATGAAAAAGGATATACCATAACATTTGATTTTTTTGGAAAAAACTCAAAAATATGCTACCATTTCAGTTAACGCCATCTAGCGGCGATGGCGAATGTCACAAATTAAAAAGCAAATAAGCATTATATAGCGCAGACTATTCTCTTTCATATGAGCAAAATTCCATACAAATCATATTTTTCTACTTGGTGTTGGTTGTTACGCCCCCTATCGACCATTCCTGAAACTTGAAAATATTTTCCAGGTTTTTCTCTTGGCCGTTTTAGTACTAAAATTTTTTGCCGCAAGCCTCTACGATGGATATTTTCCAGGATATGGCCGCTCGCTATCCTTAACTGATCACCCTGTACATAATTACATATAAAGTTTATGAATTATGTTTAATAAATTCATATTCAACGAAAAATATTCACAGACTCCTGATCGGCGAATTTGCAAGATCACTTTACAGAATGGATGAAATAAAAAAAATGCATTGATAGAACAGGGTGGTAAACACATATAAACATAATGAACTTGGGAACAATTCATTTTTGAGAAGTCTGAAGTTATGCACACAAAAGTTTCCTGAAATTTTCAGCATATAAATATACCTATGTATAAATAATGAAAATGAAGAGTTGGTCAAAAGTGCGACCGATTGAAAATAGCCCCCCATGTAGCGGCTTAGCAGTAATGAATCAAAGGTGACAACTTTGAAAATCTGAATTTCAATTGAAATATTCTGAATTTCAAATGAAAAATTGGATTTTTTTTAAATAAAATGTTTTTCTGATTTTCAAATGAAAATTTCCGAATTTAATTTGAAATTATCTGAATTTCAAATGAAATATCTGAATTTCAATTGACATTTTCTGGATTTCCAATGAAAAATCTGAATTGAAGTATTCTGAATATCAAATGTAGTATCTGAATTTCAAGTGAAATTTCCTGAATTTCAGCTGGAAATGGTGTACTCCTTCAGAGCTCTACAGAATAATCAAGACACTCGCGAGCAATAAGGCCCCGGGGATCGACTGCGTGGCTAACATACTGTTGAAAAACCTCCCACGGAAGGCTCATGTACAGGGTGTCCCATTTTGGGTACTTTAGCGGGGTATCTCCGTTATTCTTATAAATAGAAAGTTGCGGTTCTCGCGACAGTGTGCTACTTTTTCGTGAAACTAAAGATGCCGTCAACAAAATTTTCATAGCCCTTTTAGTTTTTAAGATACAGGGCTAAACTGAAAATGTTGCATTTTAAGGTACCCCTCGTATCTAAACTATCAGATAAGTTATGGAAAATGTGAAAACTGTTTCTTATATAACTTTTCCCGTAGAACTCGATTCTGCCTTCGGAATTAGTATACGGGGTCAGGTCAAAAAGTTATCGGACCCAACTTTATTTTTTCAAATGGAACACCCTGTATATTTATAGTCCATAAGATTTGTCTTTTCTTTACCTTTTCAAAAATATATAAGAGTATGCACTTTAAATAAAAAAAAAATTTTAGCCCATAACTTTTTGACCTGCCCCTGTGTACAAATTCCGGAGGCAAAATCGAAAGTTATATACTTTTCCCGTGGAACTCGATTCTGCATTCGGAATTAGTATACGTGGTCAGGTCAAAAAGTTATAGGCTAAACATTTAAACAGGAACTGGCACATCACTCTTCGAATTCTCAGCTAGCTCGTATGGATACAACTCTAGGTACGTTGGTCCATGGACTTCTCCTTCAAAGAGAGGGTTACACATCTGCGATTCAAGACTTGACTTAGAAGCATCCCGACATCAAAGCTAGCATCATTAGCGCTTTTTTGGAGGATTCTTCTTTCCGTAGTATTTCTGACGATGTCCTCCAGTACGCTTGCAGCCGCCGAGCTGAAGTGATAGAGCAAAGGCGCAATCAGTACCTCCCTAAAGATCCCTTGCGAACTAGTCTGATGGACGCAATCCCACCTTCAACTACACATCTTTTCTGTGAAAAAGAATTGTCGGATTTGATGAAAGAGCACCCAGGCCCTAGTACTTTTTTTCGGCCCTCTGGAGGCGAATACCGTTCAAATACCAGACGTTTCGTCAAGTCACAGCGTAATTTTTCACAAACGAAGAAAAGATCAGCTTTTGTCAGAAAGTCCGACAAAATACCTGAAACTCGACGACACCAATCAGAGGATGTACACCGCCGAAAAAGACTACCCCCGGCCCATACCAACTCAGGTGTACAGTCTAAGAGGCGGAAATCTAGTTTTCCCTAGGACAGCGCATTTCAGAGGGGGACGGCTAGACGAGTTTCTTCAAGTTTGGGAAAGAAAAGGAGCACCGTCAGGGGTTCTTCAGATAATTGGGGGTTATACAATACCTTTCGTTTCCAAACCCCCTCTGGTTCGCTTCTCACTCTTGACAAAACTAAAGTTCGAGACAAGAGGTATGGAGTCCGAAATAGCCTCACTTCAAAAGCAGGGTATTTTAGAAATCTCAAACTCGACCACAGGATTTCTATCAAAGATATTCCCAGTTCCAAAACCAGATGGCTCCGTACGTCCCATCATCAATCTTTGAGGACTAAATCGCTACCTAGATCCTAGAAAGTTTCGGCTCATAAATCATGCAAGAGTTCACGACTTTCTCCAGCCAGGAGACTTCCTTCTCAAGCTAGATATATCCCAATTTTCATATACCGATAAAACCACAACATCGAAGATTTCTGTCAATTGCTCACCAAGGAAACATTCTACAATTCACTTGTCTCCCGTTTGGCCTATCCACAGCTCCATTAACGTTTTCCAGGGTAACGAACTGGCTGGCTTTTCAACTAAGAAACAAGGGTGCAAGACTAATAGTTTACTTAGACAACTTCCTATTCGCAGGACAGGAACAAAATCAACTTACTGACAGAGTTGGGTTGGATTCTAAATTTAGAAAAGTCTTCAAACAAGCCCGTCACCCGTCTCCAATTTCTTGGTTTAGTCTGGGATACTATCGCCAACACAAAATCTCTGCCACTACAGGTTACATCGATAGAAAAAGACTTGAGAATAATTTTAAAACACAACTCCTGGAATTGGGATATAGCAAAACGTCTCTTGGGAAAACTCAACTTTGCAGCCTTCGTAATTCCTCTCGGAAGGATACACTCAAGATCAATCTCCAGAGGGCCTCCAACCACCTTTCTCAGTTTCAAAAAAAAGAAGATGGTCAAGTTGACTCCAGACGCACAAAAGGAATGCAAGTGGTGGCTACAAAACCTCAGGAACTCCTCTCCAATTTTTGCTTGCCGAGAGACGGTCTTCCTTTCTACCGATGCTTCAGACCTAGGCTGGGGTGCTCAACTAAAAGGCATGCACATGCAGGGGTTATGGGATCCAAAACAAAGAACATGGCATATCAATCAAAAGGAACTCTACGCCATCATTCACGCACAACGGGAAGCTTCTTGTCAAATCCAGAACAAGAGAATCTTGATCCAGTCGGACAACAAGACGGTAGTGGCCTATATCAGAAATCAGGGTGGAACAAGATCTGCCGGATTAACTCAGATGGTATCCTAACTTCTATGCCTGACAGAATCACTGAACGCGGAAGTGGTTCCTCATTTTCTACCCGGCATTTACAACACGTTTGCGGACAGTTTATCTCGCCGGAATCATCTAGCAGATTGGCACCTTTCAACCACGATAACTTCACTCATCTTTCAAAAGTGAGGAACTCCAGAAGTCGACTCATTTTCCACGGACAATTCACGAGTGGTCCCAGTTTACGTAACCCGCGATCTGAAAGACACAAAAGCTCTCTTTTTCGATGCCCTCAGCAGAAAGTGGAATTTCAAATTGGCATGGGTCTTTCCACCTCCTTCTCTAGTGCCCAGGGTGCTGTCTCACCTGAACAGTGCAAAAGGGATATACAGGGTTTTTCACTTAAAACTCCCCACCATTATATCTCGAGAACGAATGCGAATTTTTAATTTCTGTAAAAAGTGATTAATAGGTAGTGTGAGGTAGATATTTTTCAAAGTAAAAAAAATCCGACGCCTGCTGCAGGCTGGGCGTCGCGACGCCTCAAAAATATAAATCGATGGCAGGAACTTCGAAAATATGTGCATGCGAAAGTACATAATATTTGAACACTTTTTTGTCATTTAGTAAAATTCTTTAACTTTACTCGTTTTTGAGTTATATCGGTTTACAGTACAAATTTCATCGAGAGATTGAAATGTGGTGACCGCTGATTTTCATCAAGTATGCCATGAATATCGATTACTATGGCAACTATTGTTATTTGACATCATTTTGGCAACTGTTGTCATTGTGGTTTCAAAAATATTTTCGAGTTCTGTTTTTATTGATTATTCCTTTATAGTATTTATTAGTTATACAGTATTTATTTATCAAAATGGTTCAATTTACCAACGACAAAAAAGTTGACATGTTGCTGGTATTTGGAGAATGCAGATCGAATGGTAGAGAAGCGAGAAGAGTTTACTTGCATCGTTATCCGCATAGAAGAATTCCCGATAAAAAAACCTCAAGTTTATGCAAAAACTTAAGAAAGCATGGCTGCTTCACAAAACCAATAAGAAATAGAACAAAGACGTCTACAAATGATGAAAATACTGCTGCTGTAATCCAACAAGTTGATGATAATCCAAGAATATCCCTCTCGAAAATCAAAGGAAATACGGGTGTTTCTGTAAGTTCGTCTTGGAGAATCCTGAAGAGAAACTCTTTCCACCCCTACAAGACTAAATTAGTCCATAAATTAGAACCAGGTGATCCGGCTAGAAGAATGGATTTCTTGGCAAGATTTGCCGATTTGTATAATGAAGATGAAAATTTGCTTTCAAAAATCCTATGGAGCGACGAGAGTCGATTCCATAATAATGGGATCGTAAACAGACACAACTGTCGCTTATGGTCTGAAAATCATCCTCGTTGGATCACAGAAAGAGGTAATCAGCGAGTTTTTGGCATCAATGTTTGGTGCGGCATATTAGACGGATTCCTCATTGGACCTCACTTTTATGAAGGCACTTTAAATGCAGCTCGGTATTTGAATTTTCTTCAAACTACTCTTCCGATCTTGTTAGAAGAAGTGCATCTGGAGACTAGAATGAATATGTGGCTTCAGCACGATGGAGCGCCGGCACATAATGCCGAAATTATAACAAGGCATTTAAATAGAGAATACCCCAACAGATGGTTTGGTACCAATGGACCGATAAGGTGGCCGGCGAGGTCCCCGGATATCACACCACCGGATTATTTTCTTTGGGGTCACTTGAAAGACGTTGTATATGAAGAACCAATCGAAGATATGGCGGATCTAATCAACAAAATTTATGCCGCATGTGCCGCCATTAGAAGAAGAACGCTCCTACAAGTGACGCAAAATCATCTGATAAAGGTTTTTGATAGTTGTGTTCGCGCAGAAGGTCATAATTTTGAACAAGAGTTTTAATTATTTGTTTCATGTTTGATTCTAGTACCTAAGTTTGTTGATTAGTATCTTGTTTAGATTATTGTTCATTTATTTTATTTGTATTCGTGTGAATAAAATGTTATACGAAATTTCATTATCGTGTAGTTATAGTGACAATAACAAAAGTTGCCAAAGTAATCGATATTCATGGCATTCTTGTGAAAATTGCCGGTAATAATTGGCTAAAACCATCATAGTCTATTAAAAAAATGTATACTGTAAACCGATATAACTCAAAAACGAGTAGATTAAATGAATTTTACTAAATGACAAAAGAGTTTTTTAATAACATGTACTTTCGTATGCGCATATTTTCAAAGTCCCTGCCATCGATTCATATTTTCGAGGCGTCGCGACGTCCAGCCTTTGGCAGGCGTCGGATTTTTTTTACTTCCATAAATATCTGCTTCATACTTCCTATTAATCACCTTTTACAGAAATTAAAAATTCGCATTCGTTTTCAAGATATTGGCGTGGGGAGTTTTAAGTGAAAAACCCTGTATATTCTAATAGTGCCACGCTGGGAGAGAGTATTTTGGAGAGCCGATCTCAAAGCAAGAGCGTTGGACCACCCTTTCGAGATCCGGAACCTACAGCACCACCTATCAGTTGCGACAACGGGTCTGCGACTTCCCAAAGCAAGACGCCTCCATTTGGAGGTTTGGAAAATACGGGGTGGTCCAGTATCACAGCGTCGTGGCCTGAAGAAAATCGTACCTTGTTAGAAAAAGCATGGAGAAAATCTACTTTAAGGACCTACGCAAGTCCGTGGAAACTTTGGCTGGAGAGATGTCGCCAACAAGGTCGTGATCCATGCTCCATTGATGCCATCTCCTTGGCGCTTCACCTTGGTTATCTCCATAGAGTAAGGAAACTGTCCTCTAGTACGATTAGACTTAACAAATCAGCAATATCGACTCTCGCCGATCCCATGCGAAATGGCTCCAATGTTCCATTACTGCATCACATGTTAAAAGCAATCGACTTAGCAAATCCACCTGTCAACAAAAAATATATTTGGGAAGTATCGCAGCTGCTTGATTGGATGAGAAATGAAACAATTCAAGAAGACAGCGTGTTCCAGATCTCCCGCCATCTCGCTCTTTTACTCCTGCTAGCTTCCGGCAGACAAATTCTTGCGTTGATTGGTGAACCTCTACTTCCGTTCTCTAACGTATCGACTCATTACCGAATTCCACGCCGTTATGGTGGAGACGAAAATGTATAGATGATTTAATCATCATTATTTCAATTCAATATTTGACTTCAAGAACAACGTATAGGTTCTTATAAGAGTTTATTCTAGTCATGAATATTCTAGTGAGCTTTTTCAAGAGCATGAGAGTAGAGGCATGATTGCGTAATTGTTTAGAGAAAAGGATAGACAGGTTCTGGGCGACCATCAGCCTCCAGTGCACGGTGGTAGTGCGCTGTGCTGATGTACTTTCCAGTTTTTACACTGTTTGTATATAGTTTGTAAGAATAAATCCGTTGTGTAAATACGTAATTGTTAAATGTGTTTAAAGAGAGAGAGGTCTGTAAATGGTTGATTAAGGCTTTCGGGGTTCGATTTCAGGATAGTTAAATCTTTTTTATGTTTGTGTTCGCTTTTATTCTCAGCGATTTGTTATCTACTCATTTTTCTCTTCGTGGTTTTTTGTTCAAATATCAGTACGCCTTTCAGTGTTGATTCTATAGTGAAGTATTGTCGGTGTTTACATCTTGTGACAGTCTACTTAAGGTAATTTAGTGTGAAATGTTTATATTTTTTCGTGTAATTGGTTAGTGTTTTATTTTAGGTCTGATGATGCCATATAGTGGCGAAATATAAAATATATGTGATTCAAAGTCTTAGAGCTGGAGACGTGAATTTTTGAATAATAAATTATATGGCTACAAAGCTACAAATTCAACTTGAAATGCCTTGACACATAAAACTTTTATCAGGACGGCGTATAACAGCACGCTCAACATTGCAAATTTGCCTTTTACCGGATCTCTTAAAGCTCATAGCTTGCAAAATCAAGAAAAATTGCCGAGGAGCATGTAGCTGCCGAAAAAGCGTACTGCGATGCTCGGTGATGTGCCTTCAATGCAACAACTCCTGTGAAAACGCTCTGAATGAAAATATCGGGGACCTGCCGCTGCGGCATGTCGAAAATTTAGAATTGCTGGATGAGGTATTGACTGGAAAAAAAAATCACTGGAGCTAACCGACGATGATCAACCTGGAGAAAGATTCGATAAAGAAAACTTTGAAAATTTGATATTGTGAGCTTTTGATGCCATTGTCATTTCTCTCAATGCATCACACTATATTTCTGTCCTCACCATCTTTTCCTAAATGTACAACACTTAGTAGTCCAAGGATGACCTTATTGTCTCTTTAAGAAAAAAAAAATGTATATTCAATTTTTTTTAATTAAGTAACTGAAAGTTTTTTCTCTCGTTTCAGAAGTTGATAAGAGTAATTCTTGCTCAGAGAGTGAGGCCTCTGGGGCCAAACTCCGTGTACCTGTGGAATTCTAGAAACACGTCGCTTTCCCATCATTTTACACAGAGAGCAACGTGTCGCTATGGAATTCCACAGTAGATGGAATCTGGCCTCTGATGAGCCTAGTCCTTCAACGACGCCGGATCAACTTAGTTGTGAAAAATCAGGTTAATTGAAAGACTTTGAAACATTGCAGCTTTAAATTTTGAATATTTCAATTATTTCCTGAGTTCAAGGCGGTTTGAGACTTTCATTGTTCTTTTTGGAGAGCGCAGCGCAGCGCTCATCCATACATACAGGGTGGGGCACGAAAAACTTTCCACCCAGGTTTTCTCAGGTGTAAGGCGATTTATCAAAAATTGTCGTCAATCCCTTAGTGGGGGCGATAGCTACCCCCAGAATCTCAAATGAATAGGGGGGTCGAGTGATACATTATTTTGAAGGCCCTTGGATCCTGAATCCTGATCACAACTACCGAATTTCAAGCCTCTCCTGTCATTCCTGTTGATATGACAGCTTATATAAAGAAAAAAATTGTTGTTTTTTTTTAATAAATAATTACCCACAAGAGATAAGTTCTCAAAACTAAGGGGAAATGGTGAGGTACAGATGATCTTCAAAATGAGCTATTAGTCAATCCTTTCGACGAGAATTTATCTCACCCATTTTTTTTTTTTTTTAACTCCGTGGTCTATCTCAAAACCCACAACCAACGTTCCTCTGCCAAACCGAAAAAACGTATCCAGGTCATTAGGTACCATGCGCAGGTACTTCAGTATTTGGGTTGGAGGAATCATGTCCTGTTGACAGCAGATGATTGACGAATGTTGATTTGATTTCTGTTGTTTCTGTGTCCTTGTATTTGGTCACCAAGCTCAAATGCTCATTGACTCTCTAGGATATCTTCATTCGGTCTGTCCCACGTATACAGCAGAGCAATCCTGGCACTTTAAGGAATAGACTCCAGATTGAGTCTGTGGGTCAAGCTTGTCTTTCGTTTCAACTATTGGTATTTGGTTGGTATTGGTATGGTTGGGGGGGCAAACCACTGCCCGGCGAGTAGGCCTTGAAGGCCCTTTTCGCCAACCCCAGGACCATTGCAGTTCTAACTAAGTTGATGATGAAGAACATCACCTTGTTATATATTGAACTAGCAGGACCAATTAATTTAGGCTAAATATCAAACTTTTCGACTGTCAGTTATTGATTATACTGCAGTCTACTCAGTAGCGTTAGCCAGTGAGAGTGCCACTAAATACAGAACAGAAAATAATTTCTGCCCACCGCGAGGCTCGAACCCACGTCAATCAGAACTAACGGTCTCTCAAGCCGGCGTGTTACACGCTCGGCCACCGCGTCCCTCCTTCGTTTTAACTAACTGTTGTTTGATGGTATTTGTGGTTTTGAACTCAAGAAAGATGTTTTCGTGTTTGAATATGCTGGCCAGTTGAGTGGAAATATTTCCAAAGAACGTTAGGCATCTGAAGGTTGATTCCTAACCTTTCCTCTGACAATGCTGTTTGACAATTTGTATTTATTGTGGAACTTGTGGAAAAGTTTTTTGACTGCCTCTAATGGGAAGCCGTTGCTGAATGCAATGGGTTTGATAATGTTGAGTTCCCTCTCGAATGCTTCCTTAGATAGCGGTATGTTGGACAGGCGATGGAAGAACGAGTTGAACTCTGCATATTTGTGGCCAAGTGGAGAGTTCGACTTGAATTAGATAACATTATCCGTTGTTGAAGGCTTGCGATATATTTCAAATTGCAGTCTTCCTTCGTGTCTTTTGAGCAAAAGGTCTAGAAAAGGCAGTTGTCTATTCTCTTCTTTTTCTTTCATAAACTGGAGGAACTCTTGTAGATAATCCCCGCCACCGTAGCAAATAGTAATCGTACAGAACACGTCGAACAGCGGAAGCGGTACGACGTGTTTCTTCCGGCGCAAAACTCGATAGAGCACATTTACTCCGGACACCTTTAACCTTCGCGTGAAAAAAACTGCTAGACGCCTCTGCGCAGTGGCATAGGCCCTCTAGATCATACCGTTTTTGCGTACGTGATTTGATGTTTTTGCAGTGCGGTTATCGGTTTTGGCCCACGCCAAGCCGATAAACGTTCATTTTCCCATGGAGTGATCGCTTATGGTCATCCCAATTGGGGCTTTTTTCTATTTCCACACTTTCTTCCACTGCAATGAAAAGAGAGGAGAGTTCTGCCAGTTTCAGTGAAGAGGTGGAGGAAGGTGGCAACCTATACGGGGAGACATCAGCCGAAACCTTGGCATAGGAGCTGGCAAGCCTCCTTACATACATTATGGAGTTTGCAGGAGGGCAAATGAGCTCGCAAAACCTAACCTCTCCCCCAGACCCTGGGAGGAAAATCCACTGGAGCTATCCTCAAACTTATTAAGCAAAAGATAGCATCAGATAGCAATGCCTCTGATACCTCGACTAACTCGACCTCCACACAATCCAAGACCACAAGTCAGTGGCTCAAGGACTAAATGAACCAGTGTGGAATCTGTGATGAATGAGGATGTGGAATGAACCAATGTTGAACGCGAGCATAAGAAGTTTCGTTCAGTCCCATATCATGGACTCTCACGACAAGGACGCTGCATTTGCCCCAACGGCACCCAGAACGTTGAGCAACAGGAGGGCCAAGCCTCCACCGCAGATGGACAATGAGGAGTTCCTCACGTTAAGGCTTCTCGAACCCATAGAAACGCTTCAAATCAATAACAAGCGAAGGCTAAGTCCACCAGAAGAGGAGAATGCGGAATGCCATTCTCGTACATGTCTACCAATAGATTTGCAGTCCTAGACTCAGACACAGATGATGACGCTGGAAGCGTTGGTTCAAGCGTAGGAAACTTGGCAAAAAAATCAATTAATCAAAAACCAAAGGAAATGACGCAGACCAAAAAAAGCAACTCAACAAGCAGAGCGGGGCATCGACTCCGACAGAGAAGGCAGCCGAAAGTACGAACCTGACCAAGACGGCGACGCCTGCTCCCACCACCCAGAAGAAGGAGAAACTCCCACCACCTTTTATTTTGAAGAGCACTAACCGCAGCCGACAACAACACCGTCAGCTGATGTATGATTTAATGGTCAGTGCCCTCTCGGGCGTTAGATTAAAATAATAAAAATCAATAAAATAAAGAATAACGTAATTGTACAGGGTGTCTATTTAAGAATGGCATGGCACCTTGCCATTCTTAAATATCTTGGAACTCAGAAACTAGGCATCCGAGAGACTTGCGGAAAAAAAATAACTGGGTAATATGGAATAGAGAAAATGCTGGAAATATATCAGAAGTTCCCAAGATCGCCACAAGATGGCGTAACGGTGCTATCAAAACAAAAAATTGCTGTTTTTTCGTGAAAAAATTGGTGTATTTGCGAATACTGGTATAAGTGTAGGTTGAGGTGTCCTGAACAACATACTAAAAGTCCTGATCGGTGAGGGGCGAGCTAAAGTGGAGGGAGGTCTCTGTTGGTCATTTTTCTAGGTTTCTCTTGAATAACTTGAGAACGAGACCAACCAGCGAAAAAATACTAGAGTGCTAAATTTTTCTTTGTAAAATTTCCTACGAAGAAGGTCTCATGTATTTTTTCGCTAGATGTAGAGAATAAACTGAAGAAAATGGATAAATGTTAAAAAATTAGATTTTCATATTTTGAGAATATAAATTGAGTTTTAACTGCTTCCTCTGACGAGCCACCGATGCATTTTCACTCAGTCATTGGCTCCACTCCTCACTGTGTCAGTTGGTCTACTAAGAATCTCCGTATACCTCCATTTATCGAGGTCTAAGCTGAACACTCAACCTTCACTCAACCCTTCCAGTTTGGTACACCTATGATTGAGATTTCGAAATTTTGAACTCAAATTCTGATTCTGCTCTGAGAGTTCATGCGATATATGAAATCTCATGATTTTTGTATGAACGGGTTCGGAAATATTGAGGAAACAAAGTCTTTGGGGTGCCTCATTTGAAAGGGCGTAGCTCCCGTAGATCATTCTAAATACGTTTTTTGGTTTGGCAGGGGATCGTATCAAGGTCATTAGGTACCATGCGCAGGTCTCGTTTCACGTATGCGCCCGCTATGACGCATCCATTTCGTAGTTGAATTGCTATGCATTCTATTGCTGAATCTACGTTGATTATCGTTTGCGGGATACGATAATTAACGAGCTTGGCAACACCTCCTCCACGCAGTGTCCTGGTGAACAATATAATTCCTAATATTCAACTTTTTATTAGAAACTAATTTCGTTTCGGCTATTACCATGATGTCCACTCTATGTTTACTCAAGAAGTGGATAGTTTCACTCAGCTTCGCAATGATGCTATGTGCATTCCACTCAACTATCCTCAGCCAGTCTCTCGCCATTACGGCTCGAAACGGTAGACGTTAGGAGCGTCGTGCATGAAGCTGAATGTAACCATTCCACGACTGCCTTTTGGCGTTTGCATGCAATAGCTTCTCTCACAGATCAGACATGCAACGGAATACCTCATCCATATCGAGCATGTTATTTATGTCAGTCATGCACGAAAAAATGCTACTCACTAGATCAACTGATTGAGCTTGTTCCGGTGCACGACGGTTAGCAGCTGGAGGTTGACCCTGATGAGGTGGTTGTGGTCTTGTTCCCCATTACACAAGCGTTTTTTTTTGGTGGATAAGCATCTACCAATTTTTTCGAGGGCCTTCGTGCCTCCCCCAACTCTTGTACTTGAATTTGTATATTTTACATTTGTAAATGGTGTCTTTGTCACATATCACTCAAAATATATAGGAAACTCCCATACAATGTGAAATGAAATTCGCCAGCTCCCTACAACGGGTAGTCCTCGTACTTTTGCTTTTTATTTCTAAAAAACGTAAAGAAATCTGTTTTTATTGCATACGGTGGAGCCATCTATTGGATAAAATAGGATTTATACCACGTTCGAAATTATAATTCAAATATTTATCACATGGTATATTGTTATTTCGTTATTTTGTTATTTTGAAAAAATGCATAACTACTTTTTAAAAACGTTCATTTTATTATGTTTAAAAAATATGTCCTGGACAAATACAACCTATGCATATTTTCCAGTTTATAACTTTTGATAAGCCATGTGAATCAATATTTAAATTATATTTCGAATGTTGAGTCTATAAAATGCAAGCCACAAAATTTAGGACTTGTATACCTAGTTGTGCTTCAGTTTTGTTGTTCAAAATTGGATTTTTGACATGCTGAACCAATTTTTCTAAAATAGTGGAGAAACTCTTATTGGAAAAGATGTATTGTGTTTTGTTAAAAATATCCACACATCCAGAGGACAATACATTTCACAAAGAACTCACGATAAGCTTACATTATAGTCCAATCCAAGATTCAAACACAAATTTCAAAATGATCTAGGTACTGAAAATTAGAAACTTTCGGCACAAAATTCAAATTACACGTGAAATGACAATGACGTCTAGGGTTAGGGATTGGTTATTTATTATGTCAACCGTTGTCAAGGGAAACGTCTTTAGCGCCATCGAACGGGTAGTCCTCGAAACAAATCCGACTTGAATAACTGGTTGCCTAACACTTTATTTTCATTGGCTCTCATTGAAGTTTCCTATATATTTTGAATGATATGTGGTCTTTGTTTTCAGTTATCGTGCAATTCCTCGTCAGGTTTGTGTTGGCGCACTTACAACACTTTGGAGCCCGGTAAAAGTTGCTCGTAGCATGTCTCCATAAACAACATCTCCGACACTGGATCATTTCCGTGGACTGTCTTTTTCGTTCCCAGTATATCTTGGCATCATCCAGGTACCGGAGTCGAGTTGAGCTAATTTATGTTCCGGGCTCATGACTATCATATAAGGGTCTGGATTTGGTATTTATCAGGTAAACTTCTTCCACTTTTAGTCCATGTTCTTCTATCAGTTCCGTTTTTGAGTGGTCAGCTTTTGGCATGTGATCCAGACCCTTGATGATGAAGGCGTGTGTTTTGTCCGTCGATTGTGTGTAAGTGTGCTACTCAATGTCGGGTTGTTTTAGTCTAAACTGTATTGTCTTGTATTCGTCTTTGTTATTTGGTTGTACAGGGTGTCTATTTAAGAATGGCAAGGTGCCAGATCTCAGAAACCAGGCATCCGAGAGACTTGCGGAAAAAAAATTACTGGGTAATATGGAATAGAGAAAATGCTGGAAATATATTAGAAGTTCCCAAGATCGCCACAAGATGGCGTAACGGTGCTATCAAAACACAAAATCGCTGTTTTTTCGTGATTTTTAAATACAAACAAAGACAAATGAGTACCGCTATGGATTCCTTGAGAGATTTCCTTCAAATTTGTTTTTTGATTTTTTTTCCCAACATGTCAAATAAGACAGGTATCAGCTGTCAAACCTTACAACGCAAGAATGCTCATAACTTTGAAACAACCCAACCGATTAACGCGATCTTGGTCTCATATGAAAGAGCATGATCTGCACTTCAAAAAACTTTTTTGGTCATATTATTCGATATTTCAATTCTTCGTTGAATTTTGAGCAAAAATTGTGATACATGAATGCTCCTAAGTTCAACCGTTATTGAGATATCGTGTTTTGAAAATGACATTTTCGCACCTTTGACAAGCTATAAAACTCAAACGGTTCAAGATAGGAAAAAATGGTCTGTACTTTCCAATCCTTATTTTTCAAGAGCTATGACTAGAAAGTATTGCCAACTGTCAACTTTTTTTCGACCCATTTTGACATTTTTCGACAACAATTAATTTTATGTACTATGTACCTAGATGACTCTTATTGTCTTGAGTTTAGACTAGATGGTGCAGTCCGTTTTCCACTATCTTGAACCGTTGGAGTTTTATAGCATGTCAAACATGCAAAAATATCATTTATAAAACGCGATAACTCGAAAACGGCTAAATTTAAGAACATTATGTGCACAATAATTTTTGCTCAAAATTGAAAGAAGAATTGAAATATCCAATAATATACAGGGGGTCCCATTTCAAAAAATACAGCTTTGATCTGCCATAACTTTATGTCCGACCCTGTATGTTTCAATCTACCACAGATATGTAGATTTTTTAAAGCCTCACAACTTTTATTTAAGACGGTTTTCTCCAGCACGTGTATCTTCTGAAATAATCGACCGTTCTGGTAATTTTTCCTAACCCTGTATAATCAATCAATGTTGAACTTTTTGTCACAGTCCTGGTGGGCGAATTGACCATTTGGGTGAGACCGTTCGAATATGCAATGTTGACTATTTTGTTTCCATAAAAAGAATATTTGAGAAGATCAAAATTAAAATCTCCAAATATATGTATATGATGCTCCATCAAATTCACTAACTTCATCCATATGTATTCTGCGAAAAAGTCCACGAATTAAGCGTTCTCAGTCTGTGGAGGATGGTATAATACTGAAAAAAGACATTTAGAATTACAAAATGTAAGACCGAGAGATAGTGTCCACACGTAATAATTGTCTACACATTTGATGGTTCGAATTTTATATTTTATGTCCGTTCTAATAAGAGCCATGACAACACCAGTCCGTTTATTAGTCAAGTGGTAACGCACTGTTCCAAACGATATCCCTCAATTGACAATAAAACTTCAGTGACCCCAACTGAAACATGTGTTTAAGATAAATGCAGCAACATTGGTCTCCAATAACTTATCAAAATACATATAAGATCCTTGTTATTAAGGTAACCCTGACAGTATAATATACAAATATAATTTTAGAGTAAAGAACTATATCGCAATCTAATTGCTATTTGTAAAACATATTTCTCTGTATTTGTTCGACTCTTTTATATGTTTCACGTTTATTGACGTCCCAAATCACATGCCCTGTATCAAGATTCATCCCATACTTATCATTAGATAAGACACAATTAGTACCTACATTTAACAATATTGTTTGTACAGGGTGATTCATTTTCAGCGACAGGGTGCCAGTTCTCGTGAACTATTCATCGTAGAGGATTGCGGCAAAAAAATTTATCACTAAAACGTTTTCGACAAAAAGAGTAGGTGAATAGTCAGCGAATATGAAAATGATGTCATCGATATACTCTCATTGGGCAAAATTCTATAGAAATCCTATTTTTCTACATGGTGTTTATTGTTACGCCCCCTAGCGAACATTTCAGAAACTTGAAAATATTTTCCAAGTTCATCTCTTGCCCGTTTTACTACTACATTTTTTTGCCGCAAGCCTCTACGATGAATAGTTTACGAGAACTGGCACTCTGTCGCTGAAAATGAATCATCCTGTACAGGGTGTTCCCGTATATTTTTGCACCCCCCCTAGAGAGTTTATTTGAGAAAATATTAAAATGAGGTTAATACAAAACTTTCATGGTTTTTCATGAACTTTTAGAATCTTTAGGCAAAAATATCAAAAAAAGTAAGTAAATGTCAATTATTGACAGGTTGATGATTTTGTCAAATGGAATACACTGTATATTATTTCAAATTTTTGTAGACCTTTTTACTAGCCTTTTTATGCTGTTTTCAAATATATATATCAGATATATATTTTTTTCCATTCTTGTTCCATTTGAAAAAATCATCAACCTGTCAATATTTGACATTTGCTTACTTTTTTGACATTTTTGCCTGCAGATTTTAAAAGTTCATGAAAAACCATGAAAGTTTTGTATTTACCTTATTTCAATATCTTTTCAAATAAACTTTCTAGGTGGGTGGGGGTGCAAAAATTTACGGGGACACCCTGTGCATTTTCCTTCATGATTACACCCACATTCCGGACAAATTTTTTTCTCTCTACAGTCCTCAACTAAATGGCCACATCTGCAACACCATATTATGCCGCAAAGACATTAAAGACCCAACTACGATTCCACCCTATATTTATCTTTTGTTTATCAATGAAATAACCATATAAACAATCATCAACCTCCAATAGCATATCAAATCTACTATTTACAATTTTAGTTTTACGTACAATTTTTAACTTGAATCCTTCACCATTCTGTAAACCATTCTGCTTCATCATTTTTGTCACAAAATCTTCCTCACTCACGTTGAATTCGTCTTCGTTGACTCTCACCACTTTGAGACGATGTTCCAGAGACTTTGGCCTATCAAATATGTATTGCTTCCCCAGTTGACATTGCACTCTGGATTGAATCGTTGAAATCTCGATCTCACCACCACATTGAACTATAATACCACCATTTTTAGTTGATCGACCAATTGACATCCCAGCCCCAATATCAACAGGATTCTCCTTTTTCTTCAGAACATCCTTGACTTGCCTGACATCTTCTTGAGCCGTTTTATGTTTAAAAACCAGTTCCTTATCGTTCTGTTTAGCAGCTGAAGCATAAGATTCAACAGACTAATTCTCAGAATTGACTTTCGATACTGATTGCTTTTCTTCATTCAATCTATTGATGTCTTTTCTAAATTCAATATTTTCCTTAAAATAAAGATTTTCATATTTATTTCATTGGTGTTCTTAAGAATAATCTCCAAATTGGCATGAATGGTCTCGTAGTCAATTTGATCATGGAAATCGACCCTACTTCTTTTTCGAGAAGATGATGCATTTTTAGATTCTTCACATTCTTCACATTTCCAAGTCGCCCTACGTAAATGAAATCCTCGTGGTTCGATATTTGCACACTTGGAATGGAAGTTGAATTTACACAGTGAACAAGCTTCAGACGATTTAGTATCATCAAAAGTAGCTTTGCAGATAAAACATTCATCATCACCAACACGATCATCAACCAATACTTTGTTACCTTCCATCTCCAATCCAACGACCTCGTTGAACTGGACTATTTGTTTATATTCGCCTTATCAGCCTTATCGCACTAATTTCAGCAATATAAACGAATTACACTATTGAATTTTTGTCTTTTTGTCTATTAATACATGGAATCGGATACTGGAATTTCCACTCACAACTTAATGTTGCACACAATCGACATTCAAAAATCACGAATGTTTGTACTATAGGTAATTGGTAAAATGATAACAACTATCAGAGACAACAGAACACGTCCGTATCTTACAATGAACATATAATAATAATAATAATAATAATAAATTCTACAGAAATCTGTGGTGCTGAGCACTGCACATATCGTGCGCAAAGTCCTATAGCTGCGCACCATGGAGATTCACCCTAGGAGCAAGGTCAGCTCTCGGAGGATCCCCTTTACCACCACAGCAACACTGTGTGATATGAAAAATAATAATAATAATAATCATAATAATCATTTAGATAGATAGATAGATAGATAGATAGATAGTCTTTATTTATTCACAACAAGCCACATCGGCGTAGAACAATGTCAAAAATTTACAGCAAACTTATTTATTATAATAGACATATTTATCATTATCGTAACGTCTTGTTTGTCCATTTGGTACATCAGTTCCCTATCGGACTCAAAAAACTCACTCAATGTATAGAAAGCATTTCTGCAAAGAAACGCCTTCAATAGGCTTTTAAGTCTTCCACGTGAAAGGTCTCTAACTCTCTGAGAAATAGCATTGAAAATTTTACCAGCACAATACTCAGCATTTCTTTGCAGAAACGAGAAATTACATTTTTGTAGTGACAGATCCAACTTATGTCTAGTTTCATACAGATGCTCAGCAAAACAATGTTTGAACAAGTCCCTGTTGTCAATCACAAACATGACACAGTCTAAGATGTATAAGCTGACAACTGTCAAAATATTGTTTTCAATAAATACCTGTCTACAAGAGTCTCGCGGTTTTTTCTTAAAAAATATACAGTGTGTCCCAGATTCGTTTCTCTATACAGGGATCTTGGCTCCAATTATACGAACGTCAAAGATTAAATGGAGAAAATGTTAGAGAAAAGTTACTGCATTCGATATCCGGTTTCAGATTTGCGAGCGGTCAATTGGTTTTGGAAATATCGGCGAAAAACCGAAAATGGCAGATTTTGTTTTTTGTCAGTAAATCCGAAACGGCTAATTTGACAGCTATGAAAATGTGACATTATCTGGACACCTTTTCAAGACGAATTAAATGGCGTTCATGATATGTCTCAATCTTCTTTTGTTTTCCCGCAATCTGCCTCAACTTTCATTTTTCTCATGGCCGCCATATTGGATTTTACGATTTTTGGAAAAAGCGTAAAATTTCCAGTCTAGTGATTTCTCACAAGTGCATAAAAGATTTGAGTATCATCGAAATATCACAAAACGTAGTTGGGACTTATCCAAGGACGCCGTGATTTATTTGTCGCAAAATATGAATGAGTACTGTATCAGCTCAAGGTCAACGCATTGAATTTTCAATAGTACATGGACATGCATCGTGACATCTTTGACAATTAGCGACTGTTTTTCGTACTACTCTCGCAAGTTTATTTCTGTTAATAGTTGTCCAAATTAATCATTATTATTCGATTTTTCTAACTTGTGTTTTATGAGGCTGCCGTCGTTCGGGATACGAGGGATACATCTCCAAATACATTGACCTTGTCGAAGGAAACCCGACATTTCTATTTGACCGCAAGTACAGCGCTAACATGACTAGCTTTTCTTCATTTGAATAGAGAGATAGAGAATACCGGGCATTTGACAGGTTTTGACAATTTGTTAATCAAATTTTTTATTTTAATTTGAAAAGCGTAAGCACTCATTATCAAAACACAACCATCATAATGAATTGATGAACGACAGATCAGAGCCTCCTCAGATGAAAAACAAAAAGATTTTGCTTATAAAACAATTTTCAGACAAATGAATCATGGCCTTCTTAGAAAAAAAGGCCATGACATATCTACGAAATGTGATATTTTGATGACACGTGAATGTCTTACGCACTTGTGCGACATCACTAGACTGGAAATTTCACACTCTAAAAAAATTTCACCAAAAATCGAAAAATCCAATATTGCTGCCATGAGAAAAATGAAAGTTGAGGCGGGTTGCGGGAAAACAAAAGACGATTGAGACATGTCATACACGCCATTTTATTCGTCTTCAAAAAGTGTCCCGATAATGTCACATTTTGACAGCTGTCAAATTAGCTGTTTCGGATTTACTGGCAAAAAATGAGATCCACCATTTTCGGTTTTTCGACGATAATTCCAAAACCAATTGACCGATAGTAGACCTGAAGCCGGATATCGAATGCACTAAGATTCCTCTAAAACTTTCTCCATTTAACCTTTGCTGTAGGTATAATAGGAGCCAAGATCCCTGTAGAGAGAAGCGAATCTGGGACACACTGTATAGTGATGTAAAAACAGGTAGATGACTAGATGTACAAGGTCATTCCGTGTATATTGACCAATATATGCTAGCGGCGTTATCTTTGGAGATATGAAAACTTTGTTAATATGGAAGTTTTAGATATTCATCTGAATTTTTCAAAAATCCTATCAAAAAAAACAAAAGACTAGACTAGGTAGTCCATATTTTTCCACGAATAGAATTTTTTTCAACGGAACCCCCTATATATTATCATATATTATGAAAGAGCCTATTTTCCTAGTTTCAAAAATATATTGTTTGATACCTTTCTGATGAGTCATTCAGAATATATTCAAGTTTAAATATGTGTAAAAATTAGTATTTAGCTGCCCGTTGCGCTTCTACTAAATATAACCGACTACAGCACAAAACACGCCCTCCAATATTTTATTCTAAACTATATCCGAATAGAGCACACTGCTCCCAAGTCTAACCGATTCCAACTGACTGTGAATAAATGAAAAATATGGCACAGTGCAAATGGATAGAGGTTCATCAATCGATGATGAAAAACGTTGAAAAGCTGAGCAAGTACAAATTTTCTCATTGAAATAATCCAGTCTCTTTTGAATTTCATCTTATTAGCCATATATTCAGAAGATAATGAATGTTTCATTTAACCGCTAATTAATTTGTAGTTTGTTTTGTAGATCGTATAAATATAATATTATGTGCACATTCCCACATACAAAACTTAAAAAATGTTGTTGCGCTGTTGAATTCCATAGTTAATTTACTTCAGATGATTCACAACTATGTCACCAAAAGTAGGTAAACAAACTACACGTGATTAGACATAGCGAAACGATTGAACGGTCACATCAGATAAACCAAGACATGTGATCAGTTCATTCGTTTCGATATATCTAATCACGTGTAGTTTATTTCCTTTAGCAGACTTTTGGCTGTGAATCAACTCTAGAGAGTACCCACAACCACAAAAGGCGCCAGGCATTATCCAAATCACTAAAAGCTTGAAAACAAAATTCTCACATGGTCACAAAAATAGATGATGAAACTTTTTGTTTCGTCATCCCCAGACAAAAATGTACACTACACTGTTCTTACGAAATGCACTAGTGACACTGGAGGAGCATCCTGCAAATACTCATGTGCTGTGGAAAATTCATTTGATTTAGATATGACATCAACATCATGTAATCCGCTGACGGAAGATGTCAGAAAACCTATCGTTCATTTAGCAACCGCAGAAAAAAATATATAGTTTTTTTGAAAACCGAAAACATGAGAGAATGACGAACCCAAGAAATCAGAGGAACCCTTTAGTACATCAAATAAATAATTGACGAATCACAATCGGATTACATGACTAACATGACAAATAATAATATATCCTGTAAGACCATCTAGGAATGACAATTCCGATTTGCTCATCAACTATATTGATTTTGGGTCTCGAAGAACATAAGCACGAAGTGGAAGAACTAAAAAGAGAATTCGATCGTGTTGCGGAGCTAGCACAAAATGAAAACTGTAATACAAATTTAATAAAGAAATTTGTGGCAAATCTGAAGGTCATGAACACAGAGAGTCAGTTGGATTCATTTTTAGCTAACAATCAATGGATCAGGCAAAAAGGAAAATTAATAAATGTCCAATGAACTGATGCACGTAGTAAAAGAAAAATACGCCTAAGCAAGGAAGAAAAAAAAATCAAAAATCAAACATCCATTATCTTATGAATTTATGGCTTGTTAGATGGAATTCAAAAGGGACATTATTGTTTCAGTGAGACATTTTTTGTTAAAGAAAATCTGTACTTTTACATACCTTTATCTAAAAGCACACAATTTAAACGCCTTTCATCATGTCTCAATCATTGATGAAGTTCTATCCATTTGTACTATCATGCCATATTTCTCTATAACTCACGGTGAGTTGTAATCGGTTAGACTTGGGAGTGGTGTGCAGTATTCGAGTATAGTTTAGAATCAAATATTGGGGGCGGGTCTTGTGCTGTAATCGGTTATATTTAGTAAAAACGCATCCCGGTTGCCATGGATGAAGTTGCACAAATTTACTAACCCGTGAATATTTGGAATAACATCTAGAAGATAAGTTATTTGACCTCTATTTCTATCATTTTAATCTATATAATCACAATTCCATAATTTTTTCCATAGCAACAGGGATGTGGATTTTAATTTTTGAACATATCCCGGTTGCCATGGATGAAGTTGCACAAATTTACTAACCCGTGAATATTTGGAATAACATCTAGAAGATAAGTTATTTGACCTCTATTTCTATCATTTTAATCTATATAATCACAATTCCATAATTTTTTCCATAGCAACAGGGATGTGGATTTTAATTTTTGAACATATTTAAACTTGAATATCACCTGAGCGACTCAGCAGAAAGGTATCAAACTATATATTTTTCAAATCAGGAAAATAAGCTTTTTCATAAGATATGATAATTCTAACTGAAAATATTGACGTTGCTAGATAATTAACAATAAAATAAATCCAGGTCCGTATTTAAAAAAATTAACTTGATGATGGCCGCTCAAAGACGAAACGTCAGATTTTCAATTTGATACCGCCATCTTGTAGAGGAGAAAAAGTGGCAATGAGAAAGTTTAATTCATTTTACAATATCTTCTCAAATAAACTCAGGAAATAATGATAACGTTTTTGCGAAATTTCGGTTTTTTTCGAATATCTTTGGAAGTAGTCAGATTTTTCAAATTTCAAAACGGCATTTTGTTGAGCATAAAAATGCGCAACTTTGCAACCATTTAACCGACCCTGTATCTCTTATGATAACTGAGATCCCTATGCATGCACTCGAATCTGTGGCACCCTGTATACGGAATCACCCTGTACACAGGGTGGACTAGAAGTAATGGGCCATAAGGTAACAATAGATTATTATTTATTTTGATGAAATTTCGTATATAGGGGTTGTTTGACATGCAAAATCCATATCTGGCCATGGTCTGGGTCTTAAATGGCTCCACTTACACATCTTTCAACCCATTAAAATAGTTATAGCTTTTTTGTACGCAATCGAACATTTGTTTTTAATCAAAAAAATCATTTTTCCGTCATTTTCACGTAAAAAAAGTACACTTTGTAAAAGTCACCAGAAGTGGCCTTTAACAAGATATTTGCCCGTGAACTAATTTATGCAATGTTCTTTTCAATGGAAAATTTTGAAAATTAACATAGGAGGCATCTTAAATGCCGTTGTCACGGTAATTTTGACAAGTGTTTCGATGTTTAATGTTTCTTATTAAAAAAAACAAAAAAATCCAAATTAGATTTTTTTTTTTAGATCAAGAAACATAGCATTTAGGCTAATGTCAAAATCACCATGATAACGTCGTTTTCAAAGCGCCCTATGTTCATTTTCAAAATTTCTCATTTCAAACCACATTGCCTGGATTACTTCAAGTTCAAATATCTTGAAAAAGGTTACTCCTAGGCACTTGTACAAAGTTTACCTTTTTCATGTAAACATGATGGAAAAATCATTTTTTAAATTTGAAAAAATTTTACGAGTTCGTACAAATTATTTCTGACTTTTTGAATGAGAGGAAAGGTGTGTAAGTGGCGCCTCCTACAAATAAGAGCAATTTCGTGCTCAGATTTGAATTTGCGCAGAAAAGAATAATATAAAGTCATCGAAGCAGACTGCATCACTATGGAAGAGCTGGAATTCCTCATAACCTCACTTAAAATTGGAAATGCTTCAGGGGAGGATATGTTAACTAATAAAATTCTGAAAAATTTGACGATAAACATAAAAACTTTCCTGGTGACTCTCTTCAATAGATGCATGGAAACTGGATACTTTTTCAAAAAATGGAATAGGGCGATTGTGTTTTTAATTCCAAAGAAAAGTGAAGATCTCCAATACCCTTCCAACTATAGACCGATATCTCTTCTTAGCTGTCTAGAAAAGCTATTTGGAAGATTAATCCTCTCCAGGCTAAAAGACCAGTGCGACACCCTTAACATCATACCGCAGTTCCAGTTTGGTTTTGCGGGAAAGTCCCCAATCCTGTACAATCTTTATCTCTTGGACACGCCGACCTACCCAAACACGGAAATAGGGATGTACGCCGACGACACTATCATCTATGCGACAACCAAGAATCCTGCAATTGCTCGACTCAGACTACAAAAATATTCTTATATTATCCTGGAATTCTACGACCGTTGGAAAATCAAGTTAAACCCGCGCAAAGCACAAAAAATGTTTTTCGGAAAAAATACAAGGCGTCAATAAATGCTACGGTGCTCTGTACCCTTTACTATCGCCAAATAGTGCAATGTCGATCGAAAATAAATTTTAAAACAAGTTTTCATCCGCAAACTGGTTTACGCTGCAGGCGCTATGTGGATGAACAAAGGCACCATGACAACTCTACGGAGATTTCAGAACAAGATGGTTAGAAAACTCCCAAATAAAACCAATGCAACATACTATCCTGGACGCCAAGTACACAACAAGAACCAGAATTGCTCTGCATTCCAACACTTTACTACAAAAAATCAAATATTCAGCAATACATTCCAGTCGAGCAAAGATTAAAAGGAGAAGGAAATTCCGCAATATCTGGTCGGCAATTCATTACATAGACATTAATCCCATCATGGAATACACCCCGCACCCTCCTCCTTTCCCTCCCCCAGATTGAAAGACCAGTTCTTTCTTTTCTATACAAAAATACAGCTTTATAAGCACTATTACTTAATAAACCTATCAATACCATGTATTCTGAGAATAACCTTTCAACCCTCTTTTGGAGCTTGCTCCACCCGCAAATCTTGGAACAACATCCTAGGCCAAGCACTTTTAAAAAAGGGAAGAAGTTTTTTTGAACTATACCCCCTACGCGTTAAGATCCGATTTGAATTTTGCATGTCAAACAATCCCCATATACCAAATTTCATCGATAAACCTTAATTATTTCAAAAGTTATTTGGATTGTAAAGCGTAAAATTCTCTAGAAATTTTGTCCGAAACTTTTTTCTATTTGGTTAACCGTTTTTGGGATAGACCGCGTAGAGAGTGCAGCGCTCATCCATACATACAGGGTGGGGCACGAAAAACTTCCCACCCAGAATTTCTCAGGTGTTAGGAGATTTATCAAAAATAGCTTGGACACGTCAATTTTTGATTTTTGGGGACCCTTTTTTTGGTATTTTCACCCCCCACCAGTCAACCCCTGAGTGGGGGTGATAGCTACCCCCAGAATATCAAATGGAAAAGGGGGTCGAGTAATACATAATTTTGAAGGCCCTTCGATCCTGATTACAACTACCGAGTTTCAAGCCACTGCTGTCATTTCTGTAGATATAACAGCTTATCAAAAAAAAAATCAAAATTATTTTTTATTCAATAAATAATTACTCACAAGAGATAACTTTTCAAAACTAAGGGTATATGGTGAGGGACAGAAAATCTTCGGAATGAGCTATTACTCAATCCTTTCGACGAGGATTCATTTCACACTTTTGTTTTTTTTTTGTGAAACTTCGTGGTCTATCTCAAAAACGGTTGACCGAATAGAGAAAAGTTTTGTACAAAATTTCTGAATAATTTTGTGGTTTACAATTTTTATAATAGATACAAACAGGATTGAAACCATAGCAGGCGAGATATTGATGAAAAACTGATTTTTGTGACATTTGAACTTGAATATCTCAAGACGCCGACACGAGACTATATGAGAGTTTTGAGGCAACCTTGAGAATGTCAACATAATGGTTTATATTATTATACAAGTTTACAGCTTATTATTTCTCATTCCGCGATTAACTCCTTATATGACTGGGCTAATGACATTCAAAGTACTCAACATAAGCCTTATTGGTGTATATCGGTTACACTTCAATATGGTTCTTATCGCTCGTTTTTTTTTGTATTATCTGGAATTGGTTCATCATAAAGTTAGGTATATTGAAGAACAAGGTTGAACAAAATTCTAGGTGTGGACTAGCTATGGCTTTGTATAGTAGTGATTTAGTATACATTGGGAGATGTTTCCCTATCCTTTTTATAAAATTGCGCATTATACAGGGTGCCACATATTCGAGTGCATGCATGGGGATCTCAGTTATTATAAGAGATACAGGGTCGTTTAGATGGATGCAAAGTTGCGCATTTTAAAGCTCAACCATAATTTCGAAAAACGATTTTATTATTTTCTGCGTTTATTTCAAAAGAAATTTTTAATTTATTTATCCAACACATGATAGTTATAAGTAACATAATTGATGTCATTTTAGACGAGTAAACTTACTAATAATACACCAATGAGTTATAATCCATAACTTACTAGTGACTTATGGATTATAACTCACGTTCATATTTAAATTAGTATTCTATTTATACAAGCAGAATTGACATAAACATTGAAATTGAAGGAAAACGCGAATGGTCTATTCGAATTTGGAGTGATAGTGAAATTTGTTGGTTCAATGGAACCAGATGCTTTCATATCGGTGAAGCTGCTGGTAGTGCTGGAAGACGCCGACTCATTGGAACCTTGTGTTTTCTCTGCAATTTGTATCTTGCTATTCAGCGATTCTTCTAGGTATCCTTCTGCTACCGTCGAGGACTTCCATCCTCCGTGACGCTTCAAGGTAGTCATATCAGCCCTTGCATTGGTCAAAAGAGTCGCCGAAGACCTTCTTAGACAGTGACCGGTGTAGAACGCTGGTTTCTCCAATTTCAAAAACATCGCACTTCATGAAGGTATCTTCTACATTTCGGGACTTTTCTGGTGAGATCTGCATCGCTGCTTCTTCTGCTTCCATAAGGATAACCTCAGGAATGTATTTTTCATCGGTTTCTTCCATTTTCTATACGTTTTGTTCAAAAAAGCTTCTCTTATCTGCAGGGAAAACTAACAGAAGTGTCAAAATTTATATAAACATTTGCCAACAAACCTTGGCAACGGAACAACCAATCTACTTTGACCAAAATGTGAAAATTTCACTGTCTAGTCATGTTGACAATGAGATTTATATTTGATAATTTAATATCTCATAAAAAAATAATTTCTTCCACTTGTTGGATAAAACATTGTATGTCACTCGTGCGTTATTTTTACAAGTCATTTGAGAATTTATACCACTCGGCCTGACGGCCTCGTGGTGAAAACAAATCTTTCTAGCGTGACTTATTTTCAACATAACGCACTAGTACCATAAATAGCTATCACACTTTGTCATTGCCACTTTTTCTTCTCTACAAGATGGTGGTATCAAATTGAAAATCTGGAGTTTCGTCTTCGGGTTCCCATCATCAACTTATTTTTTTTAAATACGGACCTGGATTTTTTATTTCATTTTTAGTTATTTTTTGACACACTTGAGGCATTAAGGTAATTAGATGAGGGTGTAGAGTAATGGGTTGCCTTAGCAACCTCGATTATTATTCACCTGTCATTGTTATTTTAAATATTTTGAATAAATGGGAATATTTTTGAACACTTTCGCGAAAATTGATTCAGTTTTTCATATGTAATTTTTCCATTTTCCATGTCATTTGTTGATTTATTTCAATTTCATTGAATGTATCGTTATTGGATGTTATTTCGACTTTGGTTCAATCAATTAGTTTTTTTTAGTGGTGCAGATTTTCTCAAAAGAATAACGTCTCGAATAAAGATGGATTCATGAACCAAACTATGTGTTAGGGAGACAAGGTTTGCCTAACTGATCTTATCTGGTTTTATTGTTCAGATGAACATTTTTCCGACGGTTTGAGGACGTCAAAAGATAACTAAAAATAAAATAAAAAAACCAGGTCCGTATTTGAAAAAATGAATGAAGGCCGCTCAAATACGAAACGTCAGATTTTTGATTCGATACCGACATAGAAGAGAAAAAGTGGCAATAAGAAAGTGCAACTCATTTAAAATATCATCTCAAATTAACTCAGAAAATAATAATAACATTTTGCCAATTTTTTTTCTGATATCTTTGGAAGTAGTGGGAATTTTTCAAAATTGAAAATGACATAAAAATGTGCAACTTTGCATCTATCTGATCGATTTTGTATCTCTCATAATAAGTGAGATCCCCATGCATGCTATCGAATCTGTGGCACCCTGTATATCCTACAAGGGTTCTAAAATTGAGGTTTGAGTCAAAAACTACTCCCAGGTATTTGATTTCAGTTCCACGTTAAATTATTTCGTTGTTAATGCGCAAAACAGTTGAATTGACATCATCAGTATCTTCTTATCTACAACTTTTCTCGAAAACACAAAATTTGGATTTCGCAACATTGATATTGAGAATATTGTTAAACAGCCACTTATCCACCGACTCCAGTTCTTTATTCATAACGGTTTCCAACTGACTTACATCTTCACCGGCTACATATCATGGTGATATCCGCAAATAGTTCCATTTTGACTTTTTGCACCACATTGACAATATCATTAATAAAGATAGAAAATAGAAGTGGACCCAATACTGTTCTTAGTGAAACACCATGCACACACATTTTTCGAGCTTTTTGAAAAGGATGTCTCTAATAATAGTCTCGAACGCTCTTCGAAAATCTAAAAGAACTGTTAAAACATAATCATTCTTATCAATTTCCTTCAAGAATTCGTTACAAACACTGACCACAACTGTCTCACACGAGTGGAACTGCCTGAAATCAGATTGTTTCGACTTCTCGTCGACGAGAATTGTGTTTATCGAACTCATTGAAAGTTTTCTGTTGTACACTTTGGGGACTGGTGTCACAACTGAGCATTTCCAATCCTCGGGAAATACGCCGGTGGATAGCGACATGTTTATGATGTCCAGCATACGGTTAGCCGCTACACTCATAACATCTTCAAAGATATCTGTGGAAATGCCAGTCACTCCACCACCCACCCGTTTTATCGTACTCAAATGGGTCTTTACATCGGTCATAAAGATGGTCTGGAATCTATCGAGGACACATGCTTGCACTGTCACGGTCTGAATGATTTCTTCCATGCTGGCTCATGACTGACTGGATAAAAATATTGTGTTCACACTCCCCAGAAAATATTCGTTGAACCGATTCGCAATAGTCAGTTTCTCTCCAATTGGTACACCAATATATATTATATATTTTCAATCAGAAAAAAAAATCTATCATTTTGGTTATTACAAAAATATAACTCCATACATTTTTTCAATGTTGTTAAGTTGATTTTTATTTCCGCTATTACCAAAGGATACTACATGAAAAAACCTAAAACATTTTTATCTAAAGTTTTTTTATATCCCTCATGATAGGAGCTCTAGGTGGGGGTCAACATAATATAATAGATAACCCTGTTCCATTACTTCTGGTTCACCCTGTATATTCGGGATTTCTGTTGTTATTTCGATTTTTTCACTCTGAAACTTTTGCGGAAACATATTTTTTAAAAAAAAAGTGATCATCCTGCTATACTCTATCCACCATGACAAAATGTGCACCTATTTATCGAAATAGCACATAAACAAATAAAAACCCGTAACTTTATCAATTTCAATACTATATTATGTGGTATATTCTCCGTAACACTATTTACACGGATTTAATATTTTAACTATTTTTTCAAGTTGAACAGCTTCAAGATGCATCAACAACGTCTGATAGTCAAGTCCCGAATCTCCAAGACAGTAAGTTCATTACCTTTTTTAATTATTATCTTCAGTTGATTTGTTCAGCGAACCAAAGTCCAGACTTAATTCTCGTTCACTAAATTTCTTCGAACCTCATTCGAACGATTGTTTTCATTTATTTAGTTATCCGATTTTTCCTTGTATCCGTCATATCTTTTGCAGAAACCCCTGAATGGATTACGTCTTCTGAAGATGAAGATGACCCAGTTGGTAAGTTCTTACATACAATACGATAAGTGATTAACTAAAATATTAAGCTTTCCAGTCGACTTGCTCAATCCCATTTTATGTATAATGCTTCTAACTTATAATTATAATTACTGATTGTCCTGTTTTATACAGTGCAATTCTTCATTATCCCCGCCTTCCTCACTATTTTCACTATGCCTTTGTATTTGAAAATGTCTAGTTAATTTGAAAATTTTCGTCGTCCCCATACTATATTGAATAAAATCGTCTCTTCTGATCAGAATCATTTGAAATCCCAAAACTGTAGAAGAAGAGAACTTCCTCTTCAAAATGAGACCAAGATCGCGTCAAACGGTTGGGTGGTTTCAAAGTTATGAGCATTCTTGCGTTGTAAGGATTGACAGTTGATACCTGTATTATTTGACATGCTAGGAAAAAAAAAACAAAAAAACAAATTTGAAGGAGATTTCTCAAGGAATCCATAGCGGTACTCATTTATATTTTTTTCTATTTAAAAGTCACAAAAAACAGCAATTTTGTGTTTTGATTCCACCGTTACGCCATCTTGTGGCTATCTTGGGAACTATCTATATTTCTAGCATTTTGTCTTTTCCATATTACCCTGAGATGCCTAGTTTTCTGAGATTTGGCACCTTGCCATTCTTGAATAGACACCCTGTACAGGGTGATCAATGAAGGATATACGAGCGGCTATACCTCCAAAACTATTCATTGTAACTAAAACGGCCAAGAAAAAAACCAGGAAAATATTTTCCAGATTCTGAAATGGTCGCTAGGGGCGTGTAACCAACAAGTAGAAAAATAGGATTTTTATAGAATTTTGCCCAATAAAAATATATCGGTGATATCATTTTGATATTTACCGACTATTCACCTACACTTTTTGTCAAAAACTTTTTTCTCTATCTATCAAAATAAGGCGGTGGGGTAAGTTGAATTGTTTTTTAAACAAACGGAGACTTCTTCCGTTTCGCTTAACCGATTTTAACGAACTTGGGCTCATATGAAAGAGTATAATTCGCATTAAAAAATGCTTTTTAGCTTTTGAATTTTCGACCTTCGCCGTCGCCGCTAGATGGCGTTAACTAGAATGGTAGCATATTTTTGTTTTTTTCGCGAAAAAAATCAAATATATTATATTATATGATTTATTATTTATTATATTCATTTATTTTGAAAGGGGATACATTTTTCTATTAAAAAAATGAAAAAAAAAACAAAACACTGAATGATTCTTTTTACTACACCCGTGAGAATCTACACAAGGCAATAGATGACGTTAAAAACGGCAACAGGACCACGCATCAGAACAACCCAATGAAAAAACAAAGAAGCATCAAACATTTGAGAAAGTGCTTTTGGGTGTTCTTGGAAAGGAACCAAAGAAACAGCATCAGAATGAAACTAAACGTAGAAAGATCATCACAACAAGAGGATGTCTGAAGAAAGAAAGATGAAGATGAAGAGAAACAAAACAAAGAGCAGAAAAAACAACAAAGATTTCTTGAGAAAGCCAATAGTCCCCAGTACAGCGTGGTATTTTCGAAGTGATACATGTAGTCGTGCAACTTTGTGAATTGCTTCCTTATGTCAAGTGTACTAACCCCTGAAAATAGTAACTTTGGTGGTGGCCATGTCTTCGCACACGCAACCTTAATTTTCATCACCTGACGGATTAACTTGGTGGCCAAGTACACCATTCTTTCAAAAAATATATAATAAATCAATTTTGATGGAAATATTTGGTCACTCAAAAACACGCATGGTTTGGTGGCTACCGAAACCTCAATATGTTAAGGCTCAGAGTCCCGCGAGCTTTCAAGCAGCCTACAAGTGGTTCAGAAATACACGTTTTTCTAACACATCTGTTAACATTTCCAAACAGTTTTTTCCTAGATATAGACGGAGCCTTGATTAATGTCCTATACTTCATAAAAAGTTTTAAAATTGATCAGAAATATAAAAGATTTTTTGCTCAAAGTTAATCAACTTTAACCGCCATTTTCTAAACTTTGTACTTATTTTATCTGGTCGAAATAAAGTATAGGACGTGTATTGAACATTTGGTGAAAGGGTAAAAAAAATCATAGAAAAATGTTTTGCCGTTTACTAATAAAGTGCGTTTTTCAAAACCTTCACATTAACAATTATTACTTATTTGGACCCCATTCAGTGGCGACATCACAGATTATTAATCGATCTCCGACTTTGGGGCGTAGTTTAAGTATCAGCTGTTTACCTTGGATTTTGTCTTATGATATCAGGACCGGTTTGTGTTTTTAATGGACTTGATACTCTTGGGATGGTCAATATAAGAGAATATGATTGATATTTAGTTTCGTCCACATAACTGAGCCGTTTTGAATCCGGAGTAGTTTTTGGTGAAAATGCTCCGATATTTCATTTTTGGAAAGTACCTACTTAAAATAAGAAAAAATGTGATCAAAGTACGAGATAATAAAATATAATAAGGATTTTTTGTTATTTATGATACAAGATTATCAGCATTGATTTTCCTAACTGATGTTGATAATGTTGTTTACCTACCTCAGAAATATTTTCTATTATTAGAAGACGTACTTTCGTTTTTTCTGCCAAAGAATTTTAAACAGTTTGAACAATATTTCTATACCAGGCGTGGCTAAAAAAACTTTGCATGTCTTATATTTCATTCTAAAATGGGATGCCATTTCTTATACGTACAAAGAATGATTTAACAAAATGTTTCGGTGAATTTTAGGGTAAGTAAAATTTGAAAAAATTGATTCAATGAGTTTATTTTCGCATTTTTTTTATCGTTTTGGCCTAGATCAGGTTTGTATATAGGTTCTATTTGAGATGCAATAAGAAAAGTGAAAAAAATACTAATGTGGTCAAGTTATGTTTCCATAGTTTCATTAGTTTCGTTATGTTTCAAGGGATTTGTGGTGATTGAGTATATTATTATGTGGGTTCTATGAGGAAGGGGAATATAGTTGATGTATTTTCAATTTAGTGAAGTTATGTCCGCATAATTTTGTTATTTCTCAATGAATTTGATTCAAATTCGGTATATGGGTAAATTAGGTATGTAGGTTCTATGGGGGATATAGCGGAAAATTGATACTCTTGGGATGGTCAATATAAGATTGTATGAATAATATTTAGTTTCGTCCACATGACTCAGCCGTTTTGGTTCCGGAGTAGTTTTTGGTTTCAAAATACTCGGGTATTTTATTTTCAGGAAGTACTTAGTTTAATGAAGAATTACTTTTGTGGTTAAAGTAAGAGATAACAAATACATATAAAGTAACACATTTTTTTTTGCTATTTCGTGATACAATAATTATTATCAGCATTATTTTTCTTAACTGTTGTTGATAATGTTGTTTGCCTACCTCAGAAATATTTCCTATCATTGGAAGACTTACATTTTTTTTTCCGAATAATTTTAAACATTTAAAAAAAAATCTTGGCGTAGACATGGCTAAGAAAGCTATGCATGTCTTATATTTTATTTCAAAATGAAATGGGTGTTATAAGTACTTATACCTACAGGATGTGTTAACAAGGATAAATATAACATGGAAATAGTATATATTATTGAATAAATGTTTTTACAATTTTTACAGCTGGTGATATTCTTAATATTTACTTGGGTAAAATTTCTCCTGCAGATGTGACTAGACTAGTTGGTAAGTATAGATGTTGTAGAAATATCACAGATAAGAGTAAATGAGTAGATAGTAGATAGTAAAATACAATGATAGATAGTAAAAGAGACTAATACAGAATATAACGTATAAATAGTAGGAAAGTATAAAAGATAAAAAAAAAGAAGACGAATATAACGCTCACAGCCTCTTCTCACACGTATTGCCTAACTCCCGTGACATGCTCCACATAGAAGTCCCTTGACCATCTGATGGCATCACTGCACATCAACTTCCGCATCAGGCGCGCGTATTGGTTAGAGATTCCGCAGGCCCCACTCACCCGCTCACTGTGGAGGTCCCAGGAACCCAATGCCCCCACCACGAACGGAAAGACAGTGACCTGGTGGCCACGCTCCTCCAGCTTCTCCCGAAGGGCAGCGTACTTGTCAGTCTTGGCTTGTCCGGCACGCTGGAATGCCTCTGGACCGCATTCAAAGGGGATACATATGTCGATTAGTGTAATTGCATCACCCTTCCGAATCACGACGTCCGATCTCAAATTGTCCATACCACATTCATACCACCTCCGCGCTTGCTCGCTGCGGCAGGTGCAACCAGGCCTTGCAGTGCCTGGTGATAGCCTTGTTACACCACAAATCTAGCCACAAGTCTATAATGATAGCTATCAATCCAGAAGATAGTGACTTTCCGAAGAATTAATAGCCATTATTGCGAGTAGTAGGTATACCCTTCTACTTTATTCACGACCAAATTATTTATTTGATATTTCAAATTTCCATCCATCTCAATACAAACATACATTAACACTTTATAATACTCGTTAAACACTGACACCATGAAAAAGTGAATATATAATATAATGATAATCTTGACCACTTTTCTATGACGCACACTTTTGAGTTTGTTGATATCGTTTCCATGGTATTACCATCAACTTCATTTTTTCAAATCCCCCCCCCAGTTTTTATTCATTTTCGAATTCTACAACAAATTCCCAGTAATTTGATGATGATATTTTTATATGTACAGGATGGACAAAAGATAAGCTACAACCATCAACTTCATGATTTCAACTGAAAACCCCTTTTTTTTATTTTATTTTTTCTACATCAAATTCCAAGTAAGGTTCATGTACCATGTTTTTGAGCCAACACCAACAGTCATCGAGAAATTCACGATTGATCAAATTTAAATAATTTCTGAACAATCGTAAATTTCTCGATAACTGTTATTGGGGTTGGGTTAAGGATATAAACTTACTTAGAATTTGATGTAGAATTTGAAAATAAAATAAAAAAAGGATTTCCATTCAAAAAAATTCAGTTGATGGTCGTAAATTATTTTTGGTCCACCCTGTTCTTATAAGATTATCATCATCATATTGCTTGGAATTTGATGTAGAATTCGAAAATTAAATAAAAAATGGGGGTTATCATTTGAAAAAATGAAGCTGATGGTAGTGGCTTATTTTTTGTCTGTAAAAAATTATCATTACTAAATAAACCGCAATTAAAAATAAAAACCGATGTGTCCGAGCGCTTTCTCACAAAACAAACTCTCAATTTGAAATGAACAAGAAACAGATTTAGTTTATTATTAACAAATCTGTATAATGAACTTTAAATTTACATACTATTTGATTGGTTTAAAAAGATTATTACACAGTTTAAAACAAACCAGCAAGTTATTTAGATTAAAAAAAACCTATCACTTACATGATTTGAAACTGTGGTGAGTAGGTTGAAACAAGAAGAAATAATGTGAATAAGTATTTTTTTGTGTTGGTACTAATATATTTATCCATTTCAAATGTAGGCTTGATTTTAATATAAGCATTACTCACTGTTCAACAGCAATAGAAAAATAAACCAAAAAAACTTAACATAAAAACCTCCAAATTGGCGTTTTTAATTAATCAATTACTAATGAAATCACGCGGGAACCCTTATGGGAAAAACATCGTCCAACCCATTAAATAAAATAACGTAAGACAGGCCCTGGAATTCGCGCAGTCCTCAAACCACGGAACTCTAGATTCATTCAGATCGGCTGAGCCATCAAGGTGCGAGAGGGAAAGGCGTGTCTACCTTTTGAAGCCCGCTCGGCTACCTCCCGTCTTACCGCCGGACCCCTGTTTTAATCGAAAGACCGGAACTCTGAGCCTTTAACACCCGGAGGTTATGGATATAGATCTGATTTTTTTAAAAATCATTCTCTATATTGTTTCTGAAAGAATGGTATACTCGGCCACCAAAATAAATATCACCTCGCAATACCGTCAGGTGTTGAAAATTAAGAGGTTGCGTGTGGGAAGACAATGCCACCCCCAAAGTAACTATTTGCAGGAGTTAGTACACTTGACATAAGAAAGCAATTCACAAAGCTTCATGACTATATGTATCACTTAATCACTTCGAAAATACCACGTTGTACTAGTGACTATAAACGGACTGACAAAACAACACAACCGACAGAAATTCCATAAATGAAAAAAGGACGATTCCAGTAGCAGTACTTACTCATCTTGCACCCAAGAAACAGTGATAAGTTCTCTGATGTCTGATCTCTAAAACATTTTTAGAACAAAAATAGGAGGGAACCTATTTTTGTTCTAAATGTTTCGAATAAGTTCTTACATATCACGTTAGGGATATCAGGAAGGTTTTTAACCCCACATTAATTTCAACGTTATTAACGTATCCCGCTATACTAAGCATGCGCAGAAAAAAAAACATCAATAACGGAGAGGACACAAAAAAGAGATTTTGAAACTCATAATTAACGTTTGACGTTGTGTCATCACCATGTCATCTGTCATCATAGTGATCAGATTTGTTGTGTTTTTGGTTTTTGATGTTTTGATTTTGTGATATTTTCGCCAAATTCCAAGCAGAGCAGCACGAATTATGAAATATGGAAGATACTTTTGTCCAAATATTGGACCAGATTCAGACTACCAAATGTGAGGTTTACATCTTATTCACGTCCGCTTGGCAAACGGGAATCATAAGTCAAGTTCGCGGATGCAGTTTCGAACCAGTTCAGGGACTATGCGCATACGCATTTCGTGAAACAGCGTTCGCGGTGCAAAAATTCTGAATTATAAGTAACAGTCCCGTGTTCGTGGATCAAGTCGGATCGATCCATAACTGATTCGGAATCGGTCCCAGCAATCCTCGGAGATTTGTTGGGACTGGGAGTTCTGTTCAGCTGCACATGCGCAGTGAGGATCAGTTTCGGATCTATCCCGTCTGACATCTGACGTGGAGCGTTGTTTTTAAATAGTTTTGTCGTTGTTCACTTTTTGAACCTCAGCGAGTGTATCGAAGAAATGTGAATAATTATCAGTTGGTATATTGTGATCACTTCTCGATGATTGATTGATTATCGACATCTGGCGTCCCGCGGTGCGCTGGTACTTCAACCACGGCTTCTTCAATTGAAATAAAAGATTCTACTTATTTAACTTTTTACACAGTCCTTTTATTAAGCTAGAAACCAAAATAACTAAAATGTTTGAGATTTTGGACAGAAAAGAAAACAAGCAGTTTCCTTGTTTTTGTGAGGTTAGACTTGAAGAGAAGACGCTATGGAATCGTCTTGTTCGCGGTACATCAAAATTCTGAACTAGTTCAGAAATTCAGATCCGGGCATGCGCTTTTGATAATCCAGAATCAGTTCAGAACCCGTTCAGAATCGGTTCGGAATTGGATCCGCGAACAAAGCTATAATAATATGCTACCATCTACATTGAATCTGTGTTCAAAGTTACTTTCACACCAAACTCAATGAGGATGGTAGTACATAATTCTTGTTTGACAAGCGGAATATATTTTTATCCCATACCGGTTTGGTTTATTTGGTATATACAGTGCTTTTTTTTAGAGACGGCACATAAGGATGCCCATGTTAAATTTTCAGACCCATGTTAGCAGTACTTCTATTCAAAGTGAACAGCTGAAACATGCCACAGATAAACTTTGTTGCCTAGAGACTATGTTATTCCATCAATTAGCACAGAATAAATTGAAAAAAGATTCAAAAAAATGCTTTTATTAATTGGAAAGTGATACCTTTTTACTAGCTTTGTATAAACCACTGTCAACCAATAATTTCATTGTCAAATTGTGATAACATTCATTTCTAACAGTATAATGCATGCAATACAAAATCAAACAATAATCCTGGATAACATGTTCAAAGTGTCCCCCTCGGTGCTCCCTATTCACGGTCAAGCAGTATTTTTAACGGTCAAAGAAATGAAAATGGAATGTTTTGGTTAAAAAAATTGACAATAAGTCACTTTAGAAAATTTGTTGACATCGTCATATACAATACAAGGCATGCTAAAAGTATCAATTTCTGATAAATTGAAGCATTTTTTGAGTTTTTTTCCAAATTATTCTGGCGTAATTGATTAACTGACACAATCTCGAAGCATAAAAGTTCATCTACGGCAAGTTTCAGCTGTGTACTACGAATGGAAGTACTGCAAACATGGTATTGAAAATATAACATGGAAATCTCTATGTTTTGTCTTAAAAAAAAACGCACTGTATACCCTTCGGAGTCGGTATTATGGTCCTGTACCTCCAGATTGTCTTCCTCCAGGCTGTCGCTGTCATATGTATCCACTACCGCCATTTCACCCTCAGACTCAGAATCGGTACCCAACTCATCGTATAAGTTTTGGAGATATGTCTGCTCTTTTTCGTAACTCATGTGTCTTATCTGAAGCTCACAATAGAAAAAACACACATTTCACGTTGAAATTATGGTTTTTTTCACATTTAACTTACCTTGAAAATTTTAACACGAAAGTCAACGTCGGTCTCACACCTCGAAATGAACGAATATGGAAAATGGGGCAACCTCTGACGCTGCCGTCTTAGCACTGACTAATAGCGTATTCGACTACCTGCACTAGTGCGCACTGAGATCGCATTATCGGAGGCCGCTAGAATTGTTCACGTTCGGCTTCGTCCAGGTCAGCATTGAGCGCTTATTAGGAATGTTCGACTAACTGCACCAAACGCGGGCGGTTCATTAGATTCCGTTCCGGTAGATAGCATGGAGCTAGAATAGCTCGAGCTTCATGGATCCGCAATATTTGACGGTGCAATAGTGCATTTTATATGTTAACCTCACATTTGACAAATTATTGTGGACATACACAACCACAATTTTTATAATAGCTTGTGATTATTTTGAATCAGAAAGTTTGTTATTGGTTTTCATGAAGTTCTTGTGACTTATGTTTTGAAAGTTTCCATGCGATGAGTGGAAAAGAAAAAGCTTTATTGGCTGTTGTATACTTTTCATCATCGAGCAGTAGTAGTGGTGATACTAGTAGTAGCTCATCTGACGACGAATTACAACGTTCTACTGTCTGTTGCCTCAGTAAGAAGCCCAAAATTGAAAGATATTTAGAAGTTGTGTTTAGATATACCGTAATGAGGTAAGCCATCCTTATATATCTAATGGATCGGATCCCCCCAATTATTTTTTTCTTTTTTTTAGTCCAAGTCACATTATCCAGAGAAACATTTCAAATCATTAAAAATATGTACGAGAACTCAACGTTTTTTCCTAAAACAAGAACAAATGACAGATGTGATTTAACATCGGCATCGATATCAGTATTATCATTTCTATGGTAAAATCACTTTTTATTTTCATCTACAGATTGCAAATTTCTTTTTATAGGTATGCAGGAAATAAAAGCTGCATAAGAGATGTTGCGAGCAGATTTGGTAAAGCAGAATCAACATTCCATCCTATAATGACAAATATTATGGTTTTTTTTATTAGCATTGCCCCAAATGTTATGAGGTTTCCCAATTACTGATAACTGATTACTGATTACTGAAGTACAGGCGCTACGAGTTTCGGGCTGTTGGCCCCGACACCGCAGCCTCTAGTTGGGCTTATTGTATCTTCTCTGTGCCTGTCTCTCAGTCGAAGAGCTCCATTGCCCGAATAAGGTCTATGACTCGTTCTACTGTTTCCCTGTCCGTCCTTTGAGGAGTGGTTGTGAATTCACCATTATCTCTTCTCCAGTACGCCAGCGCTTCACATTCGGATACAATGTGAGAGGCTGTTTCCTCCTCCTCGTTGCACAGCCTACATATGGGTTCCTCGTTGAAAAGACCCATGATATGCATGTGTTTCCTTAGAGTGCAGTGTCCAGTTGATATACCTGTTACTTTTCTAAGCTGATTTCTGCTGAGTTTCAGTAGGCTTCCAGAAAATGATGATTCGATCTCGTCTGCCATCATTAATTTACTGTGTTTCAGACCTGGTGATTGGCATTGCAGAGGATTTTGTAATACCAATAGCAGGTTCTGGACCCAGAAGTGGTGTGTTTGCAGCTTTGCGTGCTTGTAGATCCGCCCGCTCGTTCCCAGCTATCCCTGTGTGTCCTGGTATCCATCCAAGAGTGACATCGTTAGATAATACCAGTGTGACAAGGTTTTGCAGACAGTCCATGACTTGTTTGGATTTGGTTTCCCGACAGGAGATGGTTTTGATTGCAGCTTGGCTGTCACTAAGGATTAGGATTTTCCTTCCTCTGTAGCCTCTCCTGAGATTCTCTCTCTGCACGCATACGTTTATTGCATGTACTTCTGCCTGGAAAACTGTAGCGTACATCCCGAGTGGTTCACATGTTTCCCACTTTGGATTTTCACCTACGATTCCGGCACCAGTTCCCCGGCTTGTTTTGGAGCCGTCTGTGTACCATATTGCCTCATTAGCCATCCGGAGTTGTTTCACCGTTTCCTCTTCCCATATTAGCTTGGTCTTGGGAGACGTGCTAAAGTTGATATTTTTCAACATGATATCACTCCTCATTGTTACTAAGTGGTTCGTGACTGTGCTGGTTATCTTAGTGTGTCCTTGGGAGTTTGAATGGCTCCAGTTCCCGGTGTTGCTAAGTCTATATGCTCCCATTCTTGCTTCCATTTTGATATAGATATCTAAAGGAGGAAGGTTGAGCATGGCCTCCATGGCAAGTGTTGGAGTAGTTTTCATGGCTCCCGTTACACAGAGACATGCTAGCCTCTGAACTTTTGCAAGTTCCGTAGCTGCTAGTCGCTGCTCGATTTTCGGCCACCAGACAACAGAGCTATAAGCAAGGGTGGGTCTTACCACGGTACAGTAGAGCCAGTGTACCATGCGCGGATTTATGCCCCAATTCTTTCCTATCGCTCTTTTTGTCGCCATTATTGTGGCTTTACCTCGATTTACTATTTTCTGTAGGTGTGAATTCCATGTGAGTTTGTCATCCAGGATGATGCCCAGGTATTTGACTTCTCTCACCACCTGCAGTTCTTGTCCAAAGAACATGGGTTTGAATAATTCCGCTGTTTTCCTCTTTCTCGTAAAGCTGACCAGGGAGGTTTTCTCAGGATTGACCTTCAGGTTCACCTTCCTGCACCAATCTTCTACGATTGTCAGAGCTGTCTGCATCAGTTCTGATATTGTCTTGGTGTGTTTGCCAGTGATAAGTATTGCTACGTCATCGGCATAGCCTTGAGCGTAGAAACCTTTGCTGTTTAACTCTACCAGTAGTTCATCTGCGACTAGGTTCCAGAGGAGAGGGGACAAGACTCCACCCTGGGGGCAGCCTTTAGCTGCCTCTATAGTTACAATTTTGTCAAGCATAGTTGCTTGAATTCTCCTACCTTTCAGCATGTTTCATATCCACCTACAAACTGTGTCTTTAATTCCACGCCGATTGATTGCGGTGGTCATTGAACCGAAGGAGGTGTGATCAAATGCTCCTTCTATATCAAGGAATGCAGCTAGGGCAACTCCTTGGTTGTTCAGTGGTTGCTCTATTTTATGAACAAGTTCATGCAGAGCAGTTTCACATGATTTACCAGGTTGATAGGCGTTTTGGTTTTTGTGTAGTGGCCTCTATATTAGGGAGGTCTCCCTGATGTGCCTTTCAATCACTTTCTCCATCGTTTCGAGTAGAAACGACGAGAGATTTATCGGTCTGAATGCCTTGGGCTGAGAGCTATCTTTCCCTGGTTTCGTGAGAGTTTTCATATCATGGGTATGTGTCCCGTTGCCAGGCTTGCTCTGAATAGTTGGCAAAGCATCGATATGAGTTGGGCTTCGCCCTGCTGCAGGTGTGCCGGTATTATCCCATCGCATCCAGGTGCTTTGTATGGTTCAAATGAGTTTATGGCCCATTCGATTCTATTTGGTGTCACAATCTGTCGGGCTATGACCCAATCATCTCTTGATACTCTCATCCGGAGGATCTCAGGAGATAGGGAGTTGGTTCCCTGTTGCGAGTTGATTATGGTCGAGTCTGGAAAGTGTGCCCTGAGTAGTGTCTCAATGGTTTCTTCGCCATTTTTCGTGTATTCCCCATTTGATTTCTTTAGTGTTCCCATTGGTGGAAGGGGATCTTTAGCTAGGATTCTCTGGAGGCGTGCGCCTTCCGAGGTTTTTTCGACCTCAGTGCAAAACTTCCTCTTAGCTTCCCTTACTTCTTTGTTGTATTTCGTCAGAATATGGTGTTTTTTATCCCATTCACCGGTTTTCTTGGCCACATTGAAGAATCTGAGGTTTCCCAATACTACCGAGGAAAAGACAAAACTTGCCAGTGATTTTCAAAAAGTTTAATTGCATATTCTAATTTTTTCGGTTATTTTGATGTTTAATTTTTTAGATGAGTGGATTTTCTGATGTTCTTGGCTGCATTGACGGTACATACAGTGTGTCCCAGATTCGTTTCCCTTTACAGAGATCTTGGCTCCTAGTATACCTACGTCAAAGGTTAAATGGAGAAAATTTCAGAGGAAAGTTTCTGCATTCGATATCCGGTTTCAGATTTGCGTTGCGATCGGTCAATTGGTTTTGGAAATATCGGCGAAAAACCGAAAATGGCGGATTTTGTTTTTTGCCAGTAAATCCGGAACGGCTAATTTGACAGCTATGAAAATGTGACTTTATCTGGACACCTTTTCAAGACGAATTAGATGGCGTTCATGATATGTCTCAATCGTCTTTTGTTGTCCCGCAACCTGCCTCAACTTTCATTTTTTTATGGCCGCCATATTGGATTTTTCGAATTTTGGAAAAAGCGTAAAATTTCCAGTCTAGTGATGTCTCCCAAGTGCATAAAAGATTTGAGTATCATTTAGTGTGCAGCAAATGTGTTTAACGCATTGAATTTTCAATAGAACATGGACATGCATCGTGATATTTTGGACAATTAGTGACTGTTTTTCGTACTTCTCTTACAAGTTCATTTCTGTTTATAGTTGACCAAATTAATCATTAAAAATCGATTTTTTTAAATTGGGTTTTATGAGGCTGCCGTCGTTCGGGGTACGAGGGATACATGTCCAAATACATTGCCGAAGAAAACCCGACATTTCTATTTGACCGCAAGTTCAGCGCTAACATGGCTAGCTTTTCTTCATTTGAATAGAGAGATAGAGAATACCGGGCATTTTTGACAGGTTTCGACAATTTTTTAATCAGATTTTTTATTTTAATTTGAAAAGCGCAAGTACTCATTATCAAAACACAACCATCATACGGAATGAATGAACGAAAGATCAGAGCCTCCTTAGATGAAAAAAAAAAAGATTTTGCTTATAAACCAATTTTCAGACAAATGAATCATGGCCTTCTTAGAAAAGAAGACCATGACATAACTACGAAATGTGATATTTTGATGACACTTGAATCTTTTACGCACTTGTGCGACATCACTAGACTGGAAATTTAGAGTCTTTCCAAATATCGAAAAATCCAATATGGCTGCCATAAGAAAAATGAAAGTTGAGGCGGGTTGTGGGCAAACAAAAGACGATTGAGACATGTAATACACGCCATTTTCGGTTTTTCGGCGATAATTCCAAAACCAATCGACCGATAGTAAACCTGAAGCCGGATATCGAATGCACTAAGATTCCTCTAAAACTTTCTCCATTTAACTTTTGCTGTGGGTATAATAGGAGCCAAGATCCCTGTATAGAGAAGCGAATCTGGGACACACTGTATATCCCTATAAGAACACCTGCACACAAAATCAAATCGACTTACGTTAACAGACATGAGATACCTGAATTGTGCTCACAAGAAATTTGTAATAATGAAAAATTCTTTCTGGATGTCTTCACTGGAATACCTAGTAAGATTCATGATGCCAGAGTTCTCAAATTATCTTTTGTTTCTTCAAAATTACCCATTATTTGTGAAAATAAGTGGCATATTCTTGGGAGTGCAGCATATCCGTTGAAGACGTGGTTACTAACACCATACAGAGATTATGGCACATTGACAGAAGCTGAGAGAAATTTTAATAAAAAATTCTCACAGAGTCAAAATTGAAAACGCTTTTGGCTTGCTTGAAAATCGGTTCTGGCAATTGGTGAGAACTGATTTTGCTAGTGTGGCAAGAACATCAAAATTCATAATTTCATGTTGTGTACTTCATTACCTTTGTATCATCAACCATGATTTATGGACTGAAACCATAGATGATGAGAAAGCTTGTGAATCAGATACTTCTAAAGAACCTGCTGTGAGTGATGCAAATAATGAGAAAAAGTTGGGTGAAGAAAAAAGAAGATTGTTGACTCAAATATTATTGTGATGAAATATATTTGTCATTCAATATGATAATATAACACTTATTAGGAACAGAGTTTTTTTAATGATAATAATCAAAGGAACTTTAAAATTTCGAAAAATTAACAAGAAAATACTTAAATAATAATTTAACATAAAACAACAAGATACACTTTTTAAGTATGTACCTACATACAAAAAAAAAATTATCTTATGAAAATAAATACCTTTTATAGGTAGGTATCTCTTTTAACTCACAGAAAATTGAAATTAAGGACTTCAATTAAACAATTCCCTCAAAGAAATAAGACATCGAGAGAAGATGGAGCTTCTCTCGATGTCTTATTTCTTTGTTTTCTTCCTTTTCTTTGTGAAGTCTCTCTTTAAGGGCCTTTTTCCCGTAATGTGATTTTTTTTAAAATTCTATAACAGATTCTTTTTTGTTTCTTGTGTTTGGTGTGGATGTGAGCGTCTTTGGATTCTCGGAAATTTGATTTTGGTGTTGACGAATTGCTGGTTGAATACTATCATCAATAGAAGAAATTTTCTTCAGCTCCTCCTCAAAACCAACTTTCACTCTTTTTGCGTCGGATGTAGAGTTGTTGTCCATAACAGTCTTTTTCCTTTTCATTACCGTCTTGTATCTATTTTCAACATGAGTAGCAGTTTTATTGTAGTGCTATCGATCATTTTATTTCTTCGGCAATCTGAGCCCACATGTTTTTTTTCAAACGAAATTTTTTCATGGGCTCAACTTCTCGCAGATACTCATAATATTTGTCCAATTATAAATCTTGTGACTTCATCATTCCAATCATCTGATGTTGATGTTGATGGAAGGGAATGCACTTTTGTATTTGCGTCCGTATCTATGGTAATTTCATTAAGCTCTACATTTTTTGTTTTGGATTTTTTTAAATCCACGAGGGCGCTTACTGCCTCTGCATCCACTCCAATAGTGTCTACTTCTCCTGAAATGAGTATACATTTTATTTATTCTTGATAATATAAAAATATCGCAACTCACCGTTTATGTCTACGACATGACAAAAAATGTTGCCATTTGCCATTACGATTGGCTCATTTTCTTCATCCATAATCACTTCGGTGATACGAAACACTGACATTTTATAAATTTGCAGATGCCGGTTGCCGGTAAGATTGATTATTATGATTATGATTGCAAAACAAGGTTATGTTATTATTTGGAACCAAAACGAAACGGAGCAAGTCGAATATGACCAATGATCTAATAACTATTATAGATGAAACATTTCATTCATAAACTGTGAAAAATTGTGTGGCCAACATCGAATATAGACGAGACGTGAGGAGGAGTTGAGAGGGGCACTGAGTGGGGATACGTTTGCACCTCACTAGAATGTGCTTCGGTTACTACACGCGAGACTGCCAGTGGCGTAACTACTTTACAAAATTCTTGAATTCTTATGTACTGCAAGCTTGCCACTTGCGAGTAATTTCAATATACCATATAAGTAAATAATAAAACATTCACCAAATCAACACCAAACCCCACTCAAAAAACAAGAGATGCCAATGAGACGAAAGGTGAATGAAACGTGTAGACAAAATCCGATCGATAGGGGCGTACCCAATTTTGGTGTGTTGCCGTACTTCAGCTTTTTTAATTTTCAGAAGAGAATACTCTGGTTTTTCTAAATCCTAAATACATGAACAAATCTTGAAGAGATGTTTCAATCTTAACAAAAAGGTTACCATCGACTCATATTTGATTGAATTCATAGATAAAATGGTTCCAAAAATGATTCCAAACAATGTTTAAATCTTTTTGATGCGTAGTAATACTTTTAATAGAGTAGGTTTGGCAAACAACGTGATGGGAGAAACTCTGCACCTGAGTGCACAGTTCGATGTTGTCCTCATGTTTATCTCGCTATCATTGATTAATGACACCAATGTCATTAATCAATGCTCGCTATGTTTTATCTATAATAGTTATTAGATCATTGAATATGACAATGACAATGCCTCTCCACGTTGCCAGTGCAATTCGAATTTCCGAGCTGTCAACAAACTGTACTCGGACAATAGACCGTGGAAGTGTTGACGTCACTGTCAATTGACATTTCGAAATTGGGTGAAGACAAACATCAGCTCTTATCCAATCTGTATTGCTTTTCCCATTTAAAAAGGGACTCTTCAATTCAAATTGCTTTCAGGAAGTGAAAACTTGCTTTCAAGTTTCCAAAAACCATCACCATCAAAATCCATTTTGAAAACATGCCCACTTTCAAAACATTTTTTAACCTTTTTCAAGACAGATAATTCGTCTTTGAATTTTTCAAAAATATCACTTAATCGGACGGTAACCACTGACCTTAAATTTAGAGGTCAGTGACGGTAACCAACATTCGTAAATATGAACTATTGCACAATATACTTCTATACTCTTCAACTTGAGCTTCGAAATGCTTATTGAGGCTCAGAAAATTATTTTAGATAGAATAAGCTAGTGAATCACGATAAACCAAATGTCCAAAAAGTTTGTTTTTACCCAAAATAGCTGTCAGTGACGTCACACTTCAACGGTCTATTGGAGCGTGCACTGGGCGAAGTGCAATTGCATTTTCAGAGATCGAACTGAGTGCGGGGCAAGGTTTCTATATAAGAGGTTGCCTCACTTTGCCTGAGGTAAAAACGGAAGGGGGAAAATATATGACGTCATTTGATGCTAGCGGTCTAAAACAGTCCGCATTCTGTCATTCCTGTCATGCAATTGAATCGGACTGCATCATGTCGTGTCATGTGTCATTCGATCAATGATTGATGAAACGTTGAATATCTTGCTAATTTTATCATTTAAATCAAAATAAAATATTAATAGAGGTGTAAAATTATCTTTAGGGACATTATTATTGTATATTATTGGTAAAGGAAGCAAAAATACTGCTGCAAATGTGAGTATTTTCTATAATATGTATATTCAAATAAATCAATGCTCCGATTTCAACAACTTTTTATCTATTAGTTCATATTAGACCTACCTTATTCTACTAAAAAACTATTGAACTATAATAAAAGCTTAATTTACGTGAAATACACATAAAGTAGACAGTTGAACTGAGTTCAACACATGTAAACAAACTCTATTATGATCATTTCTTGACACACCTACCTTTAAAACACTATATTTGATAGACAAATCCAAGGATAAGACACATATAAACAGCTTTCAAAACGTAAATGGATAATTTCACAAAAGAAAAACCATCGACAGCAAAAAATCTCTCGTCCACCACGAAATAAATAGTGAGGTTATGACATCAATAAATGAAATTCTTGATTTTATGATGGAATGGTTCGAGAAATGGCCGCAGTGGCGCTACAGTAGACACAAATGACGTCATGACCGTAAATGTGAGGCAAGCTCTTATATAGAAACCTTGAGTGCGGGGAAGTCGAATACGCTATAAAACAGCCTGAAAGATGAAGCTACTAGGCTGCGTGGCCGCGAAATTCAATAGGTTGGAAAATTAACGGACATTTTTGTAACTGTCGGTTTGTGACACCGCATGTTAACTGTGGCAGGTTAAGGAGAAATAAGGAAGGGCTTATCATTATGGTAATGCTTATTTTTCAACAGCGATGTTGCCGTAATGTGTAAAATCAAATGGATACTACTGCTAATATGCATTTATTCTCAACCAATTGATCAAAATAAGATGCAGATAACTTCTTCACATGACAATAAACGGTCGCGGAAACCAAAATGGAATGTTTTACATACAAAAAATAAACCTAGTACAATATTCTCCTTTCTTTCATACTTTTCCAGATTGATCTACTCAACAATCTGACACATCTTGTCATGAACTTGATTACGGAACACGATCTAACTCGGACCTAACCTAACTTCTCTGCTTCTGACGTCTTATCTTATAAATATTAACTTATGGATCCGTGGCGAACTAAAATTCACAGATTTCCATCTTTCACATCTGGCAACGTTGATGCATCGATAGGTGCGTTCTTTTTACCTGAGGTCGGAAACTCACTTCAGTTAAAGTGAGCTGAGATGAAGTGATGTGAGATGAGCATTCAAAAACCGCATAAATTTGTGACATGCAGTTCACTGGAATGACAAATGAAGAATGACGTTTTCGCCGTTAAATTTGCTAATATTTCGATTTTGATTCGAATCAAATAATCAGATAACTTGTGTATTATTGTTGAATTATGATGGATTGTAGTGAATTGATGAAAGTTTTATTAGATGAAGATGAATTCATAAGTTCATCAGATCGTGAGTCCAGCTCAAGTGAGGAATCAGATTCTTCTATCGAACTAACATTTGAGACAAAACAGCGACAAAAGGTGGTAAAAATTATTGAATATGTGGATACAACAGTGGCGCGATACGACGATATTCAATTTAGAGAATCATTCCGAATGAGTCGAGACACTTGTGAATATATTACGCGTAAGTATCCATTTTAATGATTGATCTGTGCAGCTGCCACAACAAAAGCCCTTTGTGTAGCATGTAGGTACCTACTAAGAAACGAGAGACCGAGTGCTCCTACAAAATTAGTACTAATTTGAATTTTTTGTTGTAGACAAACTTGCATCATCGCAATTTTTACCAATTCAAACTCAAGGAAGAGAAAAAATACCACCTAACAAGGCTTTTTTGATGACACTTTGCTATCTTGCAAACACGGTCACATTCAGACAAATAGCTGAGCTATTTGATTGCTCAAAAAGTGCAGCTTTCAACTCTATAAGAAGAGTGATCAAATTTCTTGTTAGTTGCTCACAAGAATACATCAAGTGGCCAGATAAAGACAAAGCCACCACAATAATTATTGTTAATGGCTTTAAAGAGAAACATGGAATAAATGGGGTTATTGGAGCTATTGACGGCTGTCACATCAACATTAAGAGGCCAATAAAGGATGCACAACTAGTTTGATATTGATATGATTTGAAAATAAACACTAAAAACTAAAATAAAACAGAAACAAGGCTATGTTCTTCAAAACATACACAAACAAATATCACGAATCTATGATTTTTCTTAATCGGTAGTATCGGTGAGGGGGGTGCAAAAATCTCAGATCAGTTCGAAGTGAGTGCGGCAAAAAGAACAAAGACAATTTTACCGAAGTGAGCTGAGATTAGCTGAGATCTCAGTTAAAAAGAACGTGCCTGATGTCGTAGGCACGTACGTCGTAGAGGTAGATAGATTTGTCTTGTCAGTGTTACGTCAAATTTCAATTTTATTTATTTATATTTTGGTGATGGCGAGGTTGATGGATTGTGTCTGTTTGCGGTTTATGTTTTGTTTTATGTTAAGTTTCGATTTTGATTCTGTTTGATTCATAACCGGATTCATATTTTAATCGTGTGTGGGAATCAGTCGTTTTTGCGCTATTCAAGTCGTTGATCTGGATTCTACCCTATTAGTCCAGGAGGCATTGGAATTTTTTTCGACTTATTTTCCCAGTCGCTGTATTTGAATGAATCTGTTCTTTTAGTGACAAAAAACAAGAATTTTTGAGTCTGACTTAAATTCCTGGATGAATTGAATGTGACTTCGAACTTAAATAGAGCAAAATCTGTTGAACCAAATACCAACATATATTATAAAGGGTGTCCCAGCAAGATTGGAACATATGGCAACAGTGGATTCTTCACACACAAATATTGCGATCACCCCGAACTTGTCTATCCCAAAAGAAGATTTAACAGAGATACAGCGTGTCAAAGTTGAATTTTAATTTATTATTCATTCATAACTCGAAATAATCAAGCTACCTATATTGATGAAATTTGGTATGTGGGAGTTTGACATGCAAAATTCAAATCTGAGCACGGAATTGCTCTTACTTGTGGGGGGCGCCACTTACACACATTTTCACTCATTCAAATAGTCAGAATTTAAAAAAAAAAATGATTATAGATATAGAATAATGATTATTAAAAAAATGATTATAGATATAGATCAAATCGATCATTTTATCCTGCTCTCAAAACTGGAGAGTCTTGGTGCCTCATCAAGATTGCTAGCATTACTCGAATCCTACCTGATTGGCCACGCTCAGTACGTTCAGCATGAGCACTTCAGATCGACATCATTTACTGCTAGCTCGGGTGTACCACAGGGTTCCAACCTGGGGCCCTTGCTATTCTTGTGTTTCATTAACGACTTAATTGATGCAATTGAGTGTGACAAACTTGTTTACGCTGACGATTTGAAATTGTTCAGGGAAATAGCCCAACTTTCGGACTGCGAATATCTGCAGAAGAATTTGGTCATAGTTCACAACTGGTGTGTAGAAAATAGATTAACTCTTGACATATCTTAGTGCAATGTTGTTACCTTTACTCGTAAAACTACTCCAGTTACATATGCATATGAGCTGGATGGTGCTCGACTGAACAGATCTGATGGCAACTTCATGGACCTGGGGATCCTGTTTGATTGTGAACTAACCTTTACACCCCAGATTAATAGGTTGATTTCAGCATCTTCTAGGACACTTGGTTTTGTTATCAGAAATAGTAGACATTTTAGTGACACCTCTACCATAAAGCTCTTATATTATACTTTTGTCAGATCTAAGCTAGACTACGGCGCCATTATTTGGAACCCCATATATAACTGCCATATCACAGCAATTGAATCAATCCAAAGGCGATTCTTGAAGTATTTGACTTTTAGAAGCGACGGAGTCTATCCCACTAGAGGTTATGATCACGACTCACTTTTGCAAAGGTTTAGTGAAATTCCTCTAGCTACGAGAAGACAAATGCAATCTGTGAAATTTTTGTTCAACTTAGTTCACAATGAGGTTGACTGCCCATTTCTGTTGAATTGGTTGCAATTTCGGGTTCCAAGGCCTGGTACAAGACAGACTCCAACTTTCTATCTTGATACGATCAGATCCAACGTTATGAAGCAGAGTCCCATCTATCTTATGGGCAACGTATTTAACTCTATCTCTCACGTGAATGACCTAAGTGCAGACTCACTTCATAATATGTTAAATTTGATTATGAATATTGATCTTGGATAGGTCCTCTGAATCCTCGTTGTAGTTGCGTTCATTGTTTATGCTAATATTTATTATTTAAGTTGGGTTGTTAAGATTAAGTTACTACTTTTTTTTCTTTTGTTTTATGTACTTGAATTTCCTGTGAGCGGGTATTTACCTGTTGAAAATAAAGGCTTATTTATTTATTTATTTAAAACTCCTGACGAAATAATTAATTAACAAGAAATAATTACGAAAACTGTCATCAGTTTCGCCTGTTGGTCAGACGCAAGATAACGAATAAAGTGAAATCGTATAGTGTAGCAGAACCTCTCTTAATAACGGATGAAGTAATAGTTATTTACGTTACTAAGGCGGTAAATGACTTTTTAAATTACGAGTCAAGATGTTTATGGACGAGGCGACGAAGGAGCCGAGTCTAGAATATCTAGACGAGTAGTTTAATGACATTTAACGGCTGTGTATCGTACATTGTTCTGTTTCATACTGTAATGACTATTTTTAATCGGTTTAAAGTGCTTTCTTCTCAAACTACACACTTAGGGTGGCAGTACACCTCACATTCGTACCATGAGATGGCGCCAGCCAGACCATGTAACAACTCATGTTTGTCCTATCTGATATACCTTACCAACCGTGTATGTTAAGTGAACAAGTTGCAAAATGGACCAAATTTTGCATAAAAGCTGCGAAGCGCAAATCGGCGGAAAGGTATCAAAAGAAGTTTGAGGCTTTCTGCGAATGGCGCAAAATCTTCCGTGTAGATAAGACAGTGAACAAAAATATCGTGTTTGGCGTCAGCCAAACCGTGTTACCATGTTACCAATGCAATTTCACAGTCTTTGATGATGCAAAATGTCATTTTTGGAGTATAGTCAAGTCATTTTTTTTTACAGCCTCTGATGATGTAAAGTATCATTTACCGGACTGGTTTTGGGTCCGGTAAATAATACTTTACGCTACAGTATGAAATAAATGTCATTTTTAATAAAGTTAACCATAACGGATGAAATAACTGATGTTATTTTAAGAGGTTTAAAAAGTCTCTAATGACGTTCAATTTTTGAATTATTTACCCCGTTACCTGGCAACGAGCAACTTTCTTTGGTTTGGACGCGCAACAGTGTTGACATCATGTATCCAGATACAAGTTTGTATGTCCAACAATATGTTGCCAACTTTTGTTGTTTGATTTGTACAGGGTGTTCACAGATTAATGGACCCCCCCATTAACTTTTTTATTTGATGTTTGGGAAAAAAATGTTTTTAATGAAAGTTTAATGGTTCAAAATGAATTTTGTGAAAACAAGGTTTTCACATATACAGGGTTTTTCAGAACTTTTGGGCGTGGTCCAACTTTCTTATATCAAGTAACAACCCTATTTTTTTGTTTGATTTTTGCATTCTCCGGAAAATTCTAAACATTTGTCATATAGGATACCCTATAACCAAATTCAACCAATAAGAAGATATTAACGTCAGAACTTTGCTATTTTTTCGAGCATGTTTTGAAATTCATGGTATTATTTGGAAACCTTGGAAACGAGGTAATTGTTAAAGGATGTCAACTTTTCAAAAAAGATTTGAACAACGTACAGGGTGACCCAATTTTATCCGACAATATTTAAAACTTAGATTCTACTAATTAAAATGAACAATCTTTGTTCTATGGACATTTATTCAGAAAGACGACGAAATAGCCCCTCGAACCATGACAAAATCCAGTCAAACAATAGGAGTTATATCCATTTTTAAGAAAGCTTCTGAAAGAAACTTAATATTTTAAATGTTTTAATCTCGGTTTTCATAGAATAAAAATTGTTCATTTTAATTACTTAGTAGAATCCTTGGTAGAATTTGATTTGAAATATTGTAGAATAAAACTGGGTCACCCTGTATGTATAAACAGAATATTTCAACTTTTTCCTCTTTGCAATGTAACATGTTCAAATCTTTCTTGACAAGTTGACATCTATTAGCAACTACTTCGTTTCCAAGGTTTCGAAATAATACCATACATTTCAAAACATGCTCGAAAAAATAGCAAATTTCTGACGTTGATATCCTCTTATTGGGTGAATTTGGGTATAGGGTATGCTATATGAAAAATGTTCAGAATTTTCCGGAGAATCCAAAAATCAAACAAAAAAGTAGGGTTGTAATTTGAAATAAGAAAGTTGGACCACGCCCAGATGTTCTGAAACACCCTGTATACAGTGTGACCCATTTGTTTTGGGAACACCCTGATAAAAAGTTTATTTCTTAACCGATTTGGTTCGTTTTTTTTTGGATTGTAGAGCTCGAAAAATTGTATATTCTTGGCAAAAAGTGACCTTCGCCATTTTGACTTCAAGGCCTACTATGTTAGTTTTTAAGAGCAAAATTTCAGGAAACCATATTAGCGATTTTTTAAGAAAAAATCTGTGTGCGCCACTGGATCAGCATCCTTTAAAACGGGTCTATACAAATTTTCAACCGAAAATATCAAGTTGAAAAAAATTAAAAATTCGCACTTTAACAATCTTTGATTCTATCAAAACAAATAAAAATGACAAAAAAATAAAAATTTGTAACTTCTACCAGACCACAATCAACTTCAATGCATTTATCATTTCTTTTGATAGAATCAAAGATTGTTAAAGTGCGAATTTTTAATTTTTTTCAACTTGATATTTTCGGTTGAAAATTTGTATAGACCCGTTTTAAAGGATGCTGAATCCAGTGGCGCACACAGATTTTTTCTAAAAAAATCGCTAATATGGTTTCCTGAAATGTTGCTCTTAAAAACTAACATAGTAGGCCTTGAAGTCAAAATGGCGAAGGTCACTTTTTGCCAAGAATATACAATTTTTTGAGCTCTACAATCCAAAAAAAAAAACGAACCAAATCGGTTAAGAAATAAACTTTTTATCAGGGTGTTCCCAAAACAAATGGGTCACACTGTATGTAAAGACCTTCTTTTCACAAAATTTATTTTGAACCATTAAACTTTGATTTAAAACATTTTCTTTCCCAAACATCAAATATAAAAAGGTAATGGGGGGTCCATTTATCTGTGTACAGGGTGTTTCCGTATATTTCGTCTGCAGACTAACTCGCTTATCATGCAAGATAGATAGGGACTTCAAATACAAAGTTGGTAGGTATTAACATGAACCACGAGAAAAAAAATTTTTTTCGTATACCGGGTGCACGAGGAAAGTGTGGCAGACACAACTTACATTTTTTTTAATGGAACACCCTATATATTATTTCATAATCAGATATACATTATTTTGCTGATCTAAAAATATACAGCATGTAGGCATTTCTTCCAGCCGTTTTCAAAATATTTAAGTTTTAAAGTTGGTTTTTTGGTATTATTTATTAGTTTTTATCCTTCCAATAATCTTAAACAACGAGTAAAACAAGTGAATACATTATATTATTGATAAATTGATATCATGAAATGCATTTGAGAATATGTGTTGTGAATAATGGCGGTATATTCAATAATGGCATTTTATGATATCAATTTATTATCAATAATAATGTATTCATATCCGTTGTTTTAGATTATTGGAAGGATAAAAATTAATAAACATTTTTCAAACAATCATTGTAGTAGTCATAGATACTTGATTTGGCAATACCAAAACACCAACTTTAAAACTCAAATATTTTGAAAACGGCTGGAAGGAATGCCTACATGTTGTAAATTTTTGAGATGAGAAAAAGAATGTCTATTTGATTATAGAATAATATATAGGGTGTTTCATTCAAAAAAATGCAAGTTGTGTCTGTCACACTTTTCTCGTGCACCCGGTATTCAAAAAAAATTTTTTTTCTGGCGGTTCATGTTAATACCTACCAACTTTGTATTTGAAGTCCCCATCTATCTTGCATAATAAGCGAGTTAGTCTGCAGACGAAATATACGGAATCACCCTGTACATGCCTTAATACTACAAGAGTTACAGAGGATCAAATAAATGACAAAATTAAGCTGGTAACAGGGGTGGGTGGTTGCTTTTGGAAACATTTTGTGACGAAAAAATTATCTGTATGAAAGTTTCAGTCCCGCGAGCTTTTGAGCGGCCAAAAAGTGGTTCAGAAAAACACGTTTTTCTAACACATCTGTTGACCCATTCAAAAAGTTTTTTTTTCTAGTTATAGACGAAGCCTTGATTAATGTCCTATACTTAATAAAAAGTTTTAAAATTGATCAGAAATATAAAAGATTTTTTGCTCAAAGTTGATCAACTTTAACCGCCATTTTCTCAACTTTGTACTTATTTTATCTGGTCGAAATAAAGTACAGGACGTGTATTGAACATTTGGTGAAAGGCTAAAACAAAAACCATAGAGAAATGTTGTGCCGTTTACTAATAAAGTGCGTTTTTCAAAACCTTCACATTACCAATTATCACTTATTTCGACCCCATTCAGTGGCGACATCACAGATTATTATTCGAAGTCGATTTTGGGGCGTAGTTTACGTATCAGCTGTTTAGTTTGGATTTTGTCTTATGATATCAGGACCGGTTTGTGTTTTTTAGTGAACTTGGAAAATTGATGTTCTTGGAATTTGGGATGGTCAATATGAGGGAATATGATTAATATTCAGTTTCGTCCACCGTTTTGAATCCGGAGTAGTTTTTGGTGAAAATGCTCCGATATTTACGTACTTTTGTTTTTTTTGTAATGTGGTGAAGTTATGTTTCCATAGTTTCGTTATTTTTCAATGGATCTTATTGTATATCATATAATGTATGTAGGTTCAATGAGAGAGAGGGATGATATATATAGTTAATATGTTTTTATAATTTAGTGAAGTTATGTCCGCAAAATTTCGTTATTTCTCAAAGAATTAGATTCAAATTCGGTATATACGTTCTATTTGGGTTCGGTTGGATTTGGTGAGAATACATGTTCGCATAATGTCGTTATCTTTTAAAGAGATGTGTTCAAATTCGTTATGAAGGTTCTATTGGGGATTTAAATGAGAAATTAAAAAAAAATGATTTGGTTAAGTTATGTTTGATGTTTGAATAGTTTTTTAATTTATAGCCACATCACGGTTTCGTTATTTTTAAACAAAATTTATTAAAACTAGGTATGTAGGTTCTATGAGGGATATAGCGGAGAATTGATGCTCTTGAGACTTGGGATGGTCGACATAAGACTTTATGATCAATATTCAGTTTCGCCCACATAACTGAGCCGTTTTGAATCCGGAGAAGTTTTTGGTGAAAATGCTTCGACATTTAATTTTCGGAAAGTATACCTAATTAAAATAAAAAAAAAATGTTGTGATCAAAGTACGAGATAATAGAATATAATAAGGATTTTTTTGTTGATAGGCATTGATTTCCCTAGATGTTGATAATGTTGTTTACCTACCTCAGAAATATTTTCTATTATTAGAAGACGTACTTTTGTTTTTTTTTGTCAAAGAATTTTAAACAGTTTGAACAATATTTCTATACTAGGCGTGGCTTAAAAAAATATGCATGCCTTATATGTCATTCTAAAATGGGATGCCATTTCTTATACGTCCAAAGAATGTTTTAACAAACGTTTGGGTGAATTTAGGGTAAGTAAATTTTGAAAAAAATTATTCAATGAGTTTACTCTCGCATTGTTTTATTATTTTTGCTTAGATCATGTTTGTATATATAGGTTCTATTTGAAATTCGATTTGAAAAGTGAAAAAAAACTAATGTGGTGAAGTTATGTTTTCATAGTTTCGTTATGTTTCAATGGATTGGTTGTGATTGTATATTATTATGTAGGTTCAATGAGGGAGGGGAATATAGTTGATGTATTTTCAATTTACTGAAGTTATGTCCGCATAATTTTGTTATTTCTCAATGAATTTGATTCAAATTCGGTATATAGGTAAATTAGGTATGTAGGTTCTATGGGGGATATAGCGGAGAATTGATGCTCTTGGGATGGTCAATATAAGATTTTATGAATAATATTTAGTTTCGTTCACATGACTCAGCCGTTTTGGTTCCGGAGTAGTTTTTGGTTCAAAATACTCGGGTACTTTATTTTCAGGAAGTACTTAGTTCAATGGAGAAAAACTTTTGTGATTAAAGAAAGAGATAACAGATACATATATAATAACGTAATAAACATTTTTTTGATATTTCGTGATACAATAATTATCAGCATTGTTTTCCTTAACTGATGTTAATAATGTTGTTTGCCTACCTCAGAAATATTTCTTATCATTAGAAGACTTACTTTTGTTTTTTTCCCGTATAATTTTAAACATTTAAAAAAAAATCTTGGCGTAGACATGGCTAAGAAAGCTATGCATGTCTTATATTTTATTTTAAAATGAAATAGGTGTTATGAGTACAGGATGTGTTAACAAGGATAAATAGATCATGAAAATAGTATTATATACCACAATTCTATAATCTCGTCTATAATGATAGCTATTAATCCAGAGGATAGTAACTTTCCGAGGGATTAATAGTCATTATTGCGAGTAGTAGGTATCCCCTCCTACTTTATCTTCGACTAAATTATTTATTTGATATTTCAAATTCCCATCCATCTCAATACAAATACATTAACACTTGATACGCGTTAAACACTGATACCATAGAAAAGCATTGTTGCTGATTTTTTTGAAAAAAATTGAAAAACTCCGATGTTTTTGATTTAAATCGGACTTTTTTGATTTAAATCGATTTTTTTGATTAAAATCCCCTTTCATATGTATTTTGTTTTTTTTTTAATAATAATTTTTCAGATGCATTTTTTCTGAACATAATATTTCATTTCAAGTTTTGACACAACACATCGCAACTTAACCACTGTCAAACTTAAATTGGGTGATATATAACAAAATTTGTGAAACATAATTGAATAACTCAACTCACATTTAATCATTTCAAAAAAACAAAACCAATAAATAAAGCATCGGCAAGACTGAATATTTGTATGATTGATGACTTTATTTGATTTTACTCTACAACAATGCAAGCAGATAAGGGAAAATAAATATTTTTTAATCATGTGATTTAAATCAACGATTTTTTTTTAAATCATGTGATTTAAAGCACTGATTTAAATCAACGCAACCCTGTAGAAAAGTGAATATAGTATATTGATAATCTTAGCCACTTTTCTATGACTGAAACTTTTGAGTTTGTTGATATCATTTCCATGGTATTACCATCAACTTCATTTCAAATGGAATCCCCCATTTTTTATTTCATTTTGGAATTCTACATCAAATTCCCAATAATATGATGAGGATATTTTTATGTGTGTACAGAATGGACGAAAAATAAGCTACGACCATCAACTTCATGATTTCAACTGGAAAACCCCTTTTTTTATTTCTTCTACATCAAATTCCAAGTGAGTTTCATGTACCATGTTTTTAAGCTAACGCTCCAACAGTCATCGAGAAATTCACGATTGATCAGATTTAAATAATTTCTGAACAATCGTAGATAACTGTTATTGGGGTTAGGTTAAGAACATGGTGCATGAAACCTACTTAGAATTTGATACAGCATTCGTAAATAAAATGAAGAAAGGGTTTTCATTTGAAAAAAATGAAGTTTATGGTCGTAACTTATTTTTTGTTCACTTTGTATATACACATAAAATTATCATCACTTAATAAACCGCAATCAAAAATAAAAACCGATGTGTCCAAACGTTTTCTCACAAAACAAACCCCTGAAATTTGAAAGAACGAGAAACATTCAATTTAGTTTATAATTAAAAAATCTGTACTACCTACATAATAAATTTTCAATTTACATAATATTAATTTGGTTTCAAAAGATTAGGTATTCCACACAGTAATAAAAAACCAACAAATTATTTAAATAAAAAGATAAAATATTAATCACATTATTTGATACTGTGGTGAGTAGGTTGAAGCAAAAAGAAATAATGTAGATAAGTATTTTTTGTGTTGGTACTAATATACTCGCGAATATATTTACTCATTTCAAATGTAGGCTTAATTTTAATATAAGCATTACACACACAAATCACTGTTTCACAGCAATAGAAAAATAAATCAAAAATACTTAACATAAAAACCTTCAAATTGGCGTTTTTTATTTGAAAATTACTAATGAAATCACGCGGGAACCCTTATGGGAAAAACATCGTCCAACCCAGTACATAAAATAACGCATACAGGCCCTGGAATTCGCGCTGTTCTCAAACCACAAAACTTCGAAATTATTCAGATCGGCGTAGCGGACGAGATGCGAGAGAGGAAGGTAGACACGCCTTTTCAAGCCCGTTCGGCTACCTCCCGTCTTACCACCGGACCCCTGTTTTAATCGAAAGACCGGAACAACTTCTCCCCATAACATCTTCATGATTTCTAAAAGAATGGTTGGAAACCACCTCTGTTGCCAGCGGAACTTTGTCATTTAATGCGCTGTAACTCATCAAATGTTAGAGCTATCAAATCTTGTATAAAGCAAAGTTGTTCACTTCTTGGTCCTCTATAACTTTTATTCGGGTGATTTTGCAATATAAAAAAGTTTAGGAAACCAACTATTTAGCGCAAAACGTACCAGGAGTTCGAGTCAGATCTTTTAGTTGGATGCTCAAGAGAAATTTTGAGCTGTTTCCAAACTGTTGTTCGCGATTGTATACCAAACGGTTCAAAAGTTAGAAGAGGAAGGAGGGAACATAAAAGAATTGCACTGTATAAAATTATATGTTTTTCAGCCGATAACTATGCTGCCCAATTACGCATAAAGCATAACAAGACACAGCAGGCAACTAGAAAAGACAGTAAGTTTCTCAAACATTTTCCTCTTTTTAATTTTTCAAAATTGTTTGGCATTTATCAAGAGTACAGTATTATGTTTCGAAATATATATTTGCTCAATGAGTTTTCTTATTCTTTTGCAGCAAGTGATTATTACTTTGGTCATCGTCACCATATGCCAGAAAATAGCGCAAAGAGATCGCCTACCCCTGTAGTGGCGAAAAATTGTGAGTTTATTACATATATTATCTTTTTTCATTTTCCATCATGATGATTTTTCAGACGGACGGAGATCTGGTTCAGCAAGCCAGAAGGGACCACCAGAAATCGGTAAGCTAGATGTTTTGAATAAGGCAGCAAAATTATTGAATTTCCATTATTTATATTTTTTGACAAATATTTCTCATTGCAGCGGACAACTATGCTGCGAAAGTGCGGATCAAAAACGCGTCTAAGAAATCGGCTTATGCTGATGAAAGTAAGTGTTTTGCAATAAAAATAATCAATAGACTGCCCAAGTCGTAACGTCACAAGAGTGGGTGGAGCCTCATAACCTTTCCACTTTTTTCGTATTCTATGGTGAAATCCCATAAAAAAATTCTTGAGTGTTTTTGAATCTGTTAGAAGCAAATAAGACTCCTAGCAGTGATATTTAGTTAGAAGAGAGTGATAATTAACGGAATCATATAAGTTTTTGACAAGGTTAGTTGATTTTAGTGTATAATTGGATCACAGCATAAATAAGAACCAGCAATAGAGGAGAAAAAAATTGACAATTTGTACATTTTTTTGGAAATATGAAAAATATAAAGATTAGGAAGTAGTGATGCCATTGATGTTTGAAAAATCAACCTACGACCTCTATAAATGTAGTAATCATCGATTAAAGAGCGCCAATCAACATCCACTACGTCACAGAATACATTATCTATCTCCGTCTACCGTATTGACTGAGATGCCCCTCTCTCTAGGGAGGGTAATTTGGCTCCGCCCCGTTTTTGATTATACAGTGAAATTTGCGTATTTTTATTTTTTCAGTATATTTTTGGACATTTTGGAAACATGTTTTCCTACAGCCGTGCAAAAAAATGGATTTTCCGCACCGATATCCGTGTGGAAAATCAGATTTCCCGCACCAGTGCGGAAAATTTTTTCCGCACGGATATGTCAAAATTAACAATTTCATAAGCAAGCAGCAACCAGTTTTCCAGGTTACTATGGTCACTTAGTTGGTAATGGTAATGGTAATGGTAAGGGTGGGGGGACAAAAGCCCGGCGAGTAGGCCTAGTGGCCCTTTTCGCCAACCTCGTGCTTCCAACCCTCTTCACTCCAGTCGTCCTGTCTTCGTTGTGAAGCGGAGCAGGTCATCCCAGCTCAGGTCCCCCAACTCCACCCGAGGAATGGTTGCCGCTCCTAGGACCCTCCTCCTCAGGCGATCCCACCTATCACAGACTCCCAGTAGATGATGGGAGGTTTCCTCCGCCCTTCTACAGTGGGGACATAGGGGTGATTCGCCTATTCCTAGTAAATGCAAGTGTCGGTTGAGCTTGCAGTGTCCTGTCAAAATGCCTACGATGATGCTCAGTGCCTTCCTACTCTTGTTCAGCAATTGGGCCGTCCTTGGTTTGTTGTGATGTGTGATTATCTCTCTGGCTTGCCTACAAGTCGTGTTATTCCTCCAGTTTTTGACTGTGTTCTCCCAAGCCCACTCATTCAGGGCCTCGGAGATCAGTCGTTTACTCAGGCCCAGGTATGGTTCTGGACCGGGCTGGGGTGATGAAGAGCCTAGTCTGGCTAGCTCGTCCGCGCGTTCGTTTCCGAAAATGCCCATATGTCCCGGTACCCAAACCAGTTTGACCTTCTTGCTCTCGCCTAGGGCGTGCAGAGCATCACTACATTCTTGAACCAGCGGGCAGCTGATCCTTGGCTTGCATAATGCTCTCAGTGCCGCATGACTGTCAGAATGGATAATTATGTTATCTTCTGTTCCCCTTTGAACCTCTTCCCTAGTTGCTACCTCCAGGATAGCAAAAACCTCTGCTTGGAAGACCGTGGTGAGCTTTCCGAGAGGGAAAGCCTCCCCGGCATTCCTGTCTTGTCTGTATACTCCGGCTCCTGTAGCCTTAGAGTTGGCCTCTGAGCCGTCGGTGAACCAGATCTGCGTGCTACCTGGTGTTTCTGCCAGCGTGGTCCGCCACTCGTCCCTGGAAGGAAGGTGTACCTCAAAACTTGTGTGAAGTCTGAGTCTTCCATCCGTGGCTGTCAGTCCCGCCGCCAGTAGCGGTATCTCACGCCTCACAATAGCCTCTATCCTTCCATACTTCCTGAGCTGACATCCTTATGTATGCTGCCATCGCTTCCCTCTTTATCCAGATTGCCAGTTCTGGCAGCGCAAGGAGAATGTTCAGTGCAGCTCCTGGTGTAGTCCTCATTGCACCGGTTATGCTCAGACAGGCCATCCTTTGAAGTCTGGTTAGTCTGATTTCGTTAGTGGCTTTCTCGGTGGCCGGCCACCAGACCACGGCTCCGTATGAGATCCTCGGTCTGATGACGGCTCGATAAAGCCAGTGAACGACGTGTGGTTTTAGGCCCCACCGCCTACCCACCGCTCGGCGCAGCATCCACATTGTGACTATGCCCTTTTTAACTGTCTTTTCAATATGGGGTTTCCACGTTAGCTTACTGTCTAAGACCACCCCGAGGTACTTGACCTCCTGTTTCAGTGCTAGCGGCATCTTTTACAGAGTGGGTGGTTTGAACTTATTGAGATTTCTCCTGTTTGTAAAGAGGATTAGCTCCTAGAGGTCGCTTAGTTACTATTATTAGAAATCAAGAAACTCACATTTCGACATTATTATTATTTTTTAAATTACGAATTATATCCTTATTTCCGCACGCCTGTAGCAAAACTATTGTACCTAACACTTGCGGAAAATGTTTTTCCGCCCTCGGCTGCTTGGTGGCAGACTCGTGCGGAAAACTAATTTTCCGCACTTGTTAGGTAAATAGCTATTTCGCTGATGACTTTCTAATATTGTCTAGAATACGTATTTGAAATTTCAAAAATGTATGCAAATTGTCCATTGACCTCACTTATCTCAATTCGGTTGAGAAGTCGAGGACGGATTAGGTATATTTCGAATTTCGGATTTGTTGGGCATCCAGATGAATTCAAGAGGTACAAATTGTAAATTAAATGTGTCAACTTTATTATTTTAATAATTATATTGTTTTTTTTGTTGGGAAATATGATAAAAACCACGTTTTCAAGGTAATAAATCTTCCAATAAACGAGAGTTTTACAAAAATGACGTTGACGTAGTCTTGACCATAAAGAATTCCCTAGTCTTGACATGACTACCGTCCTAACGACATGATCAATGACAACTGCTGATAGCTTTTAGATTGAGAAACTTCTTGCGCCTCGGAATGCTCAGATACGAAAAAATGAGGTTGCTGTACTGCTGGTTCTCATTTATGCTGTGATTGGATACTAGGCTGGAACAACGTTGTAGCCGCTAATAGGTGTCGAAGCTGTTACGGGCATATTATACGACAATGTTTCCCTGAAATATTGTTGTATAATATGCCCGTTTCTGGGAAACATTGTTGTATACGCCATAAATAATGTACCGACGCAATGTTGCTAACGTTTGATGATTTCCTGGTGTTATTTCGATCAGTACAATTTGTTATTTCGTGGATCAATGTGGTATTCGCCAACATTGTTTTAATTTTGCCTGCTTTTGACGTGTTTACACGTGTTTGGTGCGTAGTTTGAAAGCCATGCGTAAAACTACATGGAATGATAATAATTTTGTGTGCATTTGTTTGATAAAAATAGTTTTTTTATTTTTTTTTTACTTTGGTTTTTGGGCGTTTGTCCACCGCCACCGTCAACGTCACGTCAATGAGAACGAGATTTTTTTGAGCGAACTTGACGTCCTTGTGACAGCGATCGTTTGTCCACCACGAACGAATTCGGATTTCGGAGGTTCAGTTTTAGCATTTCTTCTACAGGGCTTTTCACTTAAAACTCCCCACGTCAATATCTCGAAAACGAATAGGAATATTTGATTTCTGTAAAAAGTAGTCAATGTATGGGGTCGAGTAGTTATTTTTCACAGTTAAAAAAATTCGACGCCTACCAAGACTAAAGCGTCGCGACGCATCGAAAATATCAATCGATTGCAGGGACTTTGAAATTACGCGCATGCTAAAGTACATGTTATTTATAAACTTTTTTGTTATTCAGTCGAACTCATTTATTCTACTCAGTTTTGAGATATACAGTGTGTCCAAGATAACGATGTCTATCATGGGGATCTTGAAAACCGTGCGAGATACAAGGTCGGTTAAATGGAGGCAAAGTTGCGTATTTTGATGCTTAACAAAATGCCGTTTTAAAAGCCAAGAAATTCCGACTAAGTCCGAAATTATCCAAAAAAAACCGACATTTTTCAAAATTGTTTTCATTTTTTTCTGACCATATTTGAAGAGATATTTCGAAATGAATGGAACTTCTTCATTGCCACTTTTTGCCCTTTACAAGATAGCGTTATCAAATTGAAGAACCGACGTTTCGTCTATGAGCAGCTATCATCAACTTGGTTTTTTCAAATACGGTCCTGGATTTTTCATCACGGATTTTGAGAGCCTCTTATGTTCCTAAAACAACGATGTATCGCACTTATTAAAAAAAAGTTGTTTGTTTTTGATCCTATTAAAAATGTATTTTTTGTCTCTCTCTAACACATGAGTTCTTATGGAAAAATCCACCAACATAATTTTTTTGAATAATTGCGATACATTGTTGGTTTAGGAACATAAGAGGCCCTCAAAATCCGTCATAAAAAATCCAGGACCGTATTTAAAAAAAACAAAGTTGATGATGGCTGCTCATAGACGAAACGTCGGTTCTTCAATTCAATAACGCTATCTTGTAAAGGGCAAAAAGTGGCAATGGAGAAGTTCCATCCATTTCAAAATATCTCTTCAAATGTGGTCAGAAAAAAATGAAAACAATTTTGAAAAATTTCGTTTTTTTTCGGATAATTTCGGAGTTCGTCGAAATTTCTTGGCTTTTGAAACGGCATTTTATTAAGCATCAAAATACGCAACTTTGCCTCCATTTAACCGACCTTGTATCTCGCACGGTTTTCAAGATCCCCATGATAGACATCGTTATCTTGGACACACTGTATATCTCAAAACTGAGTAGAATAAATGAGTTCGACTGAATAACAAAAAAGTTTATAAATAACATGTACTATAGCATGCGCGTAATTTCGAAGTCCCTGCAATCGATTGATATTTTCGATGCGTCGCGACGCTTTAGTCTTGGTAGGCGTCGAATTTTTTTAACTGTGAAAAATAACTACTCGACCCCATACATTGACTACTTTTCACAGAAATCAAATATTCCTATTCGTCCCCGAGATATTGACGTGGGGAGTTTTAAGTGAAAAGCCCTGTATATGAGTTTCAGTAATTCAGTTTGATTCTGCGGTCCTATGTAAATGCATTTCCGTGAAGATACACGTTCAAGAGATGGATGGCTAGGTTATCTTTGGACACCTCTCCTCCCACAAATATTCTTTGCCTTATATGACTGCTATCAATAAATAAATATCGCATTTGATTTTTTCGCCATTTTTATTACAATGAGAAACAATGAACAACAAACAACTCCACGAACAACGCAGAGCGCAGTACGCGCAAGATCGAACGTATTTTCTATTGCCAACATATGGCTCCTTCAAAATCTCCAGCGGTCACGCAGAGAGAATATAACAGTTTACTGTTATATTCTCTCTGCGGTCACGCCGAACTACTCGAAAAAACGGCGGTCGGGATGCGTGATTTCAAACATCATGGACTTGTGAATGCGAGGCCGTCAATTGGCTGCAACATGGCATGACTCCGCCTTCGGAAAATAACCGCGTTATTTGAAACTGGAAACATTTTGATAGCCATTCTCGATTTTGTATTACGAAAATGACGAAATATATCATAAGCAGAGTGTTTTAGAATATGATGCTAATCCTTAAAGGTGTATAGATTCTTGATGTAGAATGTAGGTCCGCTGATTTTTGACATAGGTACACTGTTGAAAATTTAAAGATATTATGTCGGTTTTTGATCAGTTCCATGGAGACCGCTTTCCATAATTTGATCAATGCAAAATTTGAATTCAACTCTCAATTAAAAACTAGAATAAACGATCCGACATTGGAGAAAAAAGATTCTTGAAATGACGTGGGGAGAATATTATGTAGGTTAGTTCAGAATCTTTTAAGAAAAATTACATTTTTTCTAGAAACAAAATTCATAAGTTCAACCGAGTACAACCACCAAGTGCTTTGCAAGGGGTACCTATACGTTGTTTTCATAATATCAACACCTAACTGATGAAAAAAAATTAGACAAAAATGCTTGTCTATTAAATGAAACAGATATTGATGTATCACATTTTTGTTCAGAAATTTATCCAAAAGGTATTTCAATATACCTATTTCCTTATCTCACCTACTAAATTAATAATAATCTGTGCTTTTATAGTTGCGCAAAAAAAAAACACTATTGCCAGGTCTTAGCCTGTTATGAATAATTTGAACATAGGTAATTTATTTCAATGAGAGTTACTTTCCCCTTTTTTTCCGGCGCAGCCTTATAATAAAATAGGTATGTCCAGCGATGGTCTACCCCAAGAAATGTACCAAAAATATCAGTTTTTGGCAAAAAGTATAATAATTCTTTATAAAAATACATAGTTGCTTCAATGTCAAATACAACTAGGTATTCTCGATGAGAAATATATTCATTGTTGTCATGATAACAGAAACCAATATGATGTCCAATATGATCCAAATACTCATAGCCCAGTGAAGATGTCGGATTTTTGAAAAAATATTTCCAAACAGAATGATATTTTTGGGAGTGCTTGTGGACTGCCTCCTGAGCATCCAACCAAAAAATCTGACTCGAAGTTCTGGTACGTTTTGCGCTGAAAAGGTGGTTTCCTAAACATTTTTTTAGAGCAAAATAACCTGAATAAAAGTTATAGAGGACCAAGAACTAAACAACTTTGCCGCATAACATTTTATGATAGCTCTACTACCAAACGAGTTACAGCGCATCAAATGACAAACATAAGCTGAGGACTGAGGAGTGGTTTTAAAAACATTTTTTTGCAAAAAAAATCCTGGATGAAAGTTTCAGAGAAGCAAAGGCTGAACAACTTGTCTTCATAACTTTTTTCATGATATTATCCCTAGAAAAATGTTTTTTAAACCATCCCTGTTGCCAGTGGAATTTTGTAATTTGTTGCGCTGTCATTCATCAAATGTTACAGATGTCAAAAAAAATTATAAGGCAAAAATGTCAAGTTTTTGATCCTCTATAACTCTGATTCAGGTCATTTTGCTTTAATTTTTTTTTAAAAAACCACCTCTTCAGCGCAAAACGTACCAGGACTTCGAGTCAGATTTTTTGATTGGATGCTCAGGATGCAGTCCATAAGCATTCCTGAAAATATCATTCTGTTTGGATTTTTTTTTTGCCGATCCCTATAAGCCGACGACAACTTTACAGGGCTATAAACTAAAAATCACACAAAACATATAGGTATAGTTGAAAGATAACTCAACACAAATAATCTCCTGCGAAACTTGCAAAATAAAATTACACAGATTAATAAATTAGGATTTGATATTTTCTGAATTCAACTCAAAACATAATCAAAATATACCATAGATGAATGAATATTGAATATACGTCGGAGCCCAACAGCTGATCGAGTAAACACGTTGCACACGTGACCCTTCTTGGGCCAATAGCAACAACCCCATTCACAAGTCCATGATGTTTAGAGATCACGCGGCCGGGATGACGGCGCTAGGGTGACGGGCATGCAGTGGATACGCGGTCTAGTTATGAGCTGTCGGTAATTGAATCGCATTGATTGAAAAATGTAATTCAATTACTTTTTGGTGATTGAATAACTTTTTGAAAGAAGTAATCGTGATTGTTTTCTCCATTATTGAGATGAAGTAATTGTAATCAGTAAGTGTTGGTTTCGATACAGCACATAATTCAATTACTTGTAAATAAATTCAATTATTTTCAGTGATTCAACTATTTCTAAAAGTAATTGAAATAACTTTGAGAATAATTATTGAATTACTTGACTTTCAAAATAATTCAATTACTTTAGAAAAAAAATTACTAATTTACGTTTTTCGGGACAAAATACAAACAGGTATACTATTATATTCAGTTTGAGGTGACTTGATGAAATTTAAACTAAAAAAGTTTTTGTAGAAACAATATCATCTAAACAATAAATTTATCCTGACACAAACATGTTATCTATTATCCAAAAGTGTATTCGCATCATTGATATAATTTATTTTGAGTTCTGTAATTTGAAGATTTGATTATCCGACTAGAGCTGGCGTAGCCTTCTTTATCCTGCTCGGATTACCCATACATTATTGTAATACATATCGGTGGCTAAAGATTCAAACAAATATTTTTCCACAGCCGTGCGGAAAAAAGAATTTTTCTACGAGAGTGCGCAAAGTAACCACTTCGCACACTCATCTGCGTGTGTAAAGTAACCTTTTCCCGCACTCAAATGTCAATTTTCCCGCGCTCAAATGTCAACTCAAATAACTACCTACCAATTTGTTGTTTTAAACTTTGTTTCCATACCAACCAAACTGTAGATAATGCACTTTGTTATGCACAAAATAATGTTTTTGTTACTGTTCCCTTTTCAGTCAAAATGAAACACCTAATTATTTTTTTTGCGTTAAAAACGCATTCGCCAGTTACGTAAACAAACATTGATAATAACGACTTTCAATCGGCATTATTTGTGAGTTGTTCTTGCTTGATTTTGGTGCAAATTACTGTGTTTATCGGAAATTTTTTTAAGGATTTGAGCTGAATATGGGCATAAAAAACCTGATCATGTATACAAACTACAAACGGAGAATCAAATTTATAAAAGTATAAACGATCAAACGAAGACTGAGTGATCTTAAGCGATTGACGCAGCTGTCTAGAGTGCCATGTCAAATTAAAACAGTGTTGTCAATAGCAGGGAATAAGGTGACAAGATAGGAAATTTTATGAACAGTGATCGGACACGCCCTTGCATTTCAAATATAGAATAAAACAATTTTGATTTTGATTATACATTATACTCATATTATCCAATTTCCAGCTGCCACCACAAACTGTTCTTTCAATATTAATATTGTTAACCAATAATAATCATTATTCTCAAGTTGTTCTATGTTTTTATGAGCGTTCAAATAATATATTATCTAAAGTTTTTCGTGTCTAATCTGTGAGCGCTAGTAGAAAAAATATTGTTCCTAAAACGTTCGCAAAGTGTCTTTTCCGCTCTTAAAGCATATCCCAACTCCGCTTCGCGTCGTTCGTCTAACTGCTTTTGCGTGCGAGAAAGCATCACTTTGCGAACTTGTTAGGAAAATAACTATTTCCGCACCGATATCCGTGTGGAAAATCAGATTTTCCGCACCAGTGCGGAAAAATTAACAATATCATAAGCAAACAGCAACTAGGTTCCCAGGTTACTATGGTCGCTTAGTTACACATTTCGACATTTATTATTATTTATTTGTCATTAGTTGCATCAGGAAAACTTTCATATTACGAATTATATCCTTATTTCCGCACGTCTGTAGAAAAACTATAGCTGAAAATGTTTTTCCGCCCTCGGCTGCTTCACCGAACGACGCGTAGGCAGACTCGTGCGGAAAAACTTATTTTCCGCACTTGTTAGGTAAATAGCTATTTTCCAAAGAGCATGCGGAAAAGTTACTTTTCCGCACGATTTTTTGTTTTGGAAGTTGTCAGTTGTACTTTTCCGCACTACTGTGGAAAAGTTAGTTTTACGCAGTGGTCCAGTGATGCTAAAATAGTTATTTTCCTAACAACTTCGCAAAGTGATGCTTTCCCGCACGCAAAAGAAGTGAGACGAACGACGCGAAGCGGAGTTTGGATGTGCTTTAAGGGCGGGAAAGACACTTTGCGAACGTTTTAGGAACAATTTTTTTTCTACGAGCGTTCACAGATTAGACACGAAAAACTTCAGATAATATATTAAACGCACATAAAAACATAGAACAACTTGACAATGATGATTATTTATGGTTTACAATAATAATATTGAAAGAACAGTTTGTGGCGGCGGCTGGAAATTGGATAATATGCAGTTTAATCAAAATCATAATTGATTTATTTTATATTTGAAATGCAAGTGGATGTCCGATCACTGTACATAAAATTTTCTATTTTGTCGCCTTATTCCCTGCTATTGGCAACACTGTTTTAATTTGCCATGACAGTCTAGACAGCTGCGTCAATCGCTTAAGATCAGTCAGTCTTCGTTTAATCGTTTACACTCTTATAAATTTGATTTGATTGTCCGTTTGTATACATGATCAGATTTTTTTTCTGCCAATATTCAGCTCAAATCCTTCGAAAATTTCCGATAAACACAGAAATTTGCATCAAAATCAAGCAAGAACAACTCACAAATGCCGATTGAAAGTCGTCATTATAAATGTTTGTTTACGTTACTGACGAATGCGTTTTAACGCAAAAAAAGAATTATGTGTTTCATTTTGACTGAGAAGGGAACGGTAACAAGAACATTACTTATGTCCAACAGAACTCAGCGTTGACAGCAGCTGGGCAAATTTTGACAGTTTTGTTGTTGAACGCTTACGCTAGCAAAAGCCTCTGAATAAAGCAGCTGACCAAAAACTAAGCGAACATTATTTCGCTGTTTCGCTGTAAATATAGTCAGCGTATAATGTTTGAAATTGAAAATGTTGAGAATTTATTTTAAAAACATCAACAATTTGGTTTGGTTAAAATGGAAAAGTGGAATTATAAGTATTTTTACCCCTACTTAATAAATTTATATTAATTTCTACACTAACAGCGTTTGATAGTTCTAAAAAATCCAGGTCGATCATATTTGCTGCATCTTGTAGTTGGGGTTAAAACGCCATGTTGTAGGGATCTGGTTCCGAATCAAACAAACTCCAAATATAATCGTACTCCTCCATAATACCGAATTTGCAATACGAAGAATTCGTCTCTCAACTGCAAGTGCGTCATAGTCAGGGACGACGTCAAGCAGCTCAGCAGCTGTCAATGAGTTCATGAGTTCAACACAAATCTAGCAGTGCAAAAAGCGCCTATTATTTTCCGCTTGACCGCTGTTTGGTGTTGAACAAAAGCATTATTTTGTGCATTATCTACAGTTTGGTTGGTAGGTATGGAAACAAAGTTTAAAACAACAAATTGGTAGCTAGTTATTTGAGTTGACATTTGAGTGAGGTAAAAGGTTACTTTACACACGCAAATGAGTGTGCGTAGTGGTTACTTTGCGCACGCTCGTAGAAAAAGTTACTTTTCCGCACGATTTTTGTATTGTTAAAAATAAAGATATCTATGACTAATTAAATGATTTTTGTTACTTCAAATAAGTAAGAAACTACGTTGTTCAAGATATTGCGGCATCTGCTTTATTACAGCATGCAACAAACACACATTGTAATTCTAATTTCAACTTTTATAATCTTCAATTTCTTCGTTATTGTTATTTAAGTAAATGTTCTTTGAATATAAATCAATACTATATTTCCCATGACCATGAATATATCATGAAAAAATTTGGTTTCATTATTTTTCCGTCCATACAAAAATGGACATGTTAAATACCAATTCAATGATTTATGTTACTATTCTACCTCATGTGGCATTTTGAGAGATTATTAGAAAATCCTTGCATATCAGAACTCTTTTTTATAAATAAGTGGTTTTGGAAGATTGCGGGTTGGGGACGTGAAAAATGAAAACTTCAGTTTTTCATAAAAGATGCCGACGTTTCTAACATTTATTTTGTTCTTTTTCAAGAACACGTCCTCAACCCGCAATCTTCCAAAACCACCTCTGTTCTCGAGACGCTAAATTCACAGTCATGGTTTATAAATAAGATGGACAAAACCACTCGTAGGAAAAACATTGTACCTAACTCTTGCGGAAAATGTGGAGTGGATCTTTCGTAAAAACTAAGAAACATGATATACAGGGCTATTCATGAAGTCATGCAAAAATTTAAAATTTTCGTGAGTATGCCATATTAGTGAGCATTGCATTCAGGCGATACAATATGGTTTGTTACTATGGTTATGTTGATATCTCCGGATATTTTTGTCAGTTTTTGATTGCAAGCTCGTTGTCATCAGATACGCTAACAAACACTAGGGAGAGGGACCAGATGTTTCAAATTCTGTAATTCTGCAATTAATTGATGAGTTTCTACGGTTTCTGCAGAGCTGGAGACCATTATAAAAGAGAAATTGAAATGAAAATGAACACTTTTTTTACCGATAATGCACCTACACTCATGGTCAGATAATTAGCACAGGCGTAGAATTTGATAAAACCTTGATCCTGCATCAGTTATCAAAGAAGTATTGGTGCATTCTAAAACTTCAATCCTGCTTTTTGTCCCTACGCCACGAAGACTCCCTTCTTTTCCTTTTCTGTCCTTACGCCACAAAAACTCCCTTCTTTTAATCCATTTGTCAGTATACGGGAACTGTTGATTTTAAAAATTGTTCCCTTTCACCACGTCTAAAAGATGTCAATAAAAAAACTGTTCTCTGTGTTACTTCTAGAAAGAATGGCTAGCACCATTCAAAAGTGTGGCAAAATTTATGAAATTTCACAATTACTGAACCCGCCAACTTTGAAATTTTGAACATGGCACAAATTACAAATCTTTCATGATCTTTTCGAAATATTGCCAAGTTTAAGATTTCATAGCCACACTATCCTTTGATGAACTATTGTGAAATGTCTGATTGGTGCTAGCCTTTTTATCGAAAGCTTTACAGAAAAAAAGTTGATTTTCAACATATCTCCATGTAATAATAAATGTGATGAAAAGACCTTGAACCATTTTTTCAAAAAATCGCCTGGACCCTTGAACTGACAAATGGATTCAAGTTGTTAAATACAGCAATACTTTTGTGATAACTGTTGATGTATAATATTTTCAAAAAATTCTAGGCTAGCGCTATTATTAACCTGACCATGAGAGATACACCTTATCGATTCAAAAAAAAAAAGTTTATTCTAATTTTTCTTTTAATCAGTAAAAATGAAACTCCCAACACTGCAAAAATCGTAAAAATCCGTCAATGCATTGCAAAGTTATAGAGCATTTCAAACATTTTGCTCCACCAATTTGATGTTTGTTGGCGTATCTGATGACAACGCGCTTGAATTCAAAAACTGACAAAAACGTCTGGAGTATGGAGGACTGTAACTAGGAGACGCATCGCAATGCATTGAAAGTGGACCAGTTTTCAAATTGTGATTCGGGTTTCAAATGTTACCGATAGATGTCTAAGTGTCGCAAGCGAGCAAGTGAGGTCATATATTTTAAAGATTATTTATTTTGTTACGCGCGCAGACAGTAAAAATGCATTAACGATCGTTTCAAATGATGCTCATATGAAACCGTTAGATATATTATTGCACTGCAGACTCAATAAAGGCAAAAGACAATCGGAGTGAACATCTCTGTGAGACAAAACTTCTGGAATTATCTCACATAGTCATGCATATTACAACAGAACAACAATATTTTACACTCTTTATTAACAATAACAATTGATTAAATTTGATTCATTGCACTTATGTCTATTAGAAATGATTCACTGCATGAATTGAAGTAAAGCATTTCTTTATTTAGCAGCGTTAGCATAAATTAGACACACAATAATAATCATAAATTAATCATACAAATGATATAGGTAATGATAAAAGTGGCTGATGAATGAAGGTGTTAAGTCCAAACACACGGAAACGTAAAAATTATTAAAACGCTTATGGATATTATTATGGTAAAATAATGAATATAAACCTTGTGTTAAAAAAAGACAAAATCAGTAGCAAGGTAAGAATGAGCGTGTAAAAGATAATTATTATTATTATGATTACACACATGTTGTTTACATGGGATTGTAGGAATTTCTTGAAATTATACAAATCAAGTATCATAGTTTTTTACTTCATTTGGGAGTTTATTAAATTCAGCGAAACATTAATAAAATACACTGTATTTTGTCTTGATTGAATGACATGTCTGTAAGTAGTCTTCTTTGAAGTATTTGTAGAATTTTGTAGAGCAACTAAAACTGTTCAATATGCGGTGCGAATATTGATTTATGCTTGGTTTTTAAGATACAAGATTTATTTTATTAGGATATTATGGTATAGGAACACACTTTTTTTTTTTTTAATTTGTATTTTATTTTATTTTATTTTTATTTATTTTTGTTTCACCTTTTCGACGTAAAATGTATCCAGGAACTCCCCCTTGAAATTATGACATACCATCAAGTAACACCCTGTATAAATCTACCTTACAGCCAAGTTTCTACCATTCCGTTACAAAAAATGTAAAATTCTTTTTGTCATTTTCTAGCCAGAATAAATTGAATGTCATAGTTGAGATTGAGTATAATATGGAGTTAGGGGGATGGGTACTCAAAGGGAATCAAACAATCAATTTTCAAACAATTTTTTGCTCAAATCTTCGTAACTTTATCAAATTTATGATCAGACAATAAAATTATACTGACAAAATGGGTCACCGTCGACAACAACAATCAACTAAAGGAGACCTCACTGTCGATAACAGCGCTCTCAAATGAACTAATTAAAAAGAGGGATATTTTTCCAGGGATTTTCGTATGTTGATTCCACTCCTAGTTACAGTCCTCCATAGTCTGGAGATATTAACATAACCATAGTAACAAACCATATTGTATCGCCTGAATTCAGTGCTCACTAATATGGCATGCTCACAAAAATTTTAATCTTTCGCATGACTTCATGAATCACCCTGTATATCATGATTTTTTGTTTTTTTAAAAGATCCATTCCATGCATCTGAATCCGGACAAAACTAGCTTCAAAAATCCGCAAAACGCATTGAAATACATATCTCTATTCTCGTTGAAGATATTGGACTTTGAATTTAACGTAAAGATGTGCATGTGTAGGTTCGAGTGTCGAGCAGTTTATATGACAACGAAACGGTTCTCTGTTCCAACATACCGCTTCAATTTGAGTGCACTGCGTTTCAAAAAGCACTAATTCAGAACAGAAATTTTCATTATTTCATAAAACCTACTCAATAAAGCTGATTGGGGGTAGCTTTGATTTGAAAGAAAATGATAATTTATAATTAAAATGTTGACGTCAACAGTGAGTATTGTGTAGATTTTTGTTTTCAAGACCAAGACCCGAGAGTCTCTATAGAGTCTTGGTCTTGGTCTTGGTCTTGAACGTCAAGTCTTGGTCTTGGTCTTGAGAAGATTTTCAGGTCTTGGTCTCGGTCTGGTCACTAACACCAAGACAAGACCAACACTAGTCTTGTAGTCTCGCGAAGCCCTATCTTAGCCCATTGGACTTTTTTTTAATGGGGAAATATAAAGAATATTGTTTCTAATAGTGCACCTATAAATTTAATAATCCTGACGATCTCATTGATCGAGTCAACGCAGCCTTTGATGAACTTCAACCAAGGCAAATTAGAAGAGATACGACATCTCATGTGCACAAATACATTCTCAAATGTTTAAGAAGAAATGGTACTTATTGTGACGAAACATGCCCAGTGGAACGAACTTCCAAGGCAGTCGACAGCGGACACGACGTTACAACCATTGCATCTCGCCATCGAATAACTCGGCTTTTGTCCCGTTTGTCACAAGCCCAAACCACTGTCAAGTTCTAGAATAGCAAGGTTTATTCGGTTGCCTACACCTAGAATATTGGAGAACTTTCGCCATCTATCGAGGCATTGAAGAATTATAAGAAGCTCCGCCATTCGGACAGGGGAGTAAGTGATCGATTAGCCGCGAATTATAATCGTTACAACATAAATATACGCTGCGTGCTGCGATTGTGAACATAAATATTTGTGGTTGTGTCAGTGACTTAAATTAATTGAAACTGGACAAGTGTTTCTATAGCGAAAAATATTACATTGGTCTCAAAGTTGGGATTTATTGTGTGCTATAGAAACGGACATAAATATTCACTGTGATGGCTGCGAAACTAGTGTTTTTAACCGGATTGAAGGTCGCCGAGTTGAAGAGGGAGCTGGGGGAGCGTGACCTGGATAGTAGTGGTAAGAAAACTGATCTACAAACAAGGCTTCGTGAGGCTTTAATCGAAGAAGGCATGAATCCTGATACGTTCCAATTTGAAGTTCCCGATCTCAACGAAGTTAAAAGATTATTGGAAAAAAACTCTAGGAGATTGGAAGATATATTGGAAGAGAAGCTTGTAGAATCTTCTAGAGTTATGGAAGAGAAGTTCGCAGAGTCTACTAGAATTATGGAGGAGAAAATTAGGGAACAGTTGGCAGACAACTACAAGTTTGTGAAGGATCATGTCGCCGTGGAAATTGGAAACTTTGAGAAACGATTTGAAGAAACAGTGAAGACTCTTGAAGACGAAATGGAAAAAATGAGAAAAAAAGTAGACACTATCATCGAACAACCACAGGAATCACTCGGAAACCAGGGTGCGAGTGCCAAGATAGAAGCTGATACAATCAGAATCCACATGAAAGCCCCACAGTTTGATGGCAAGCTGTCCTGGAACAATTACCATCGCCAGTTCGAGGAAGCAGCGAGGGCAAATGGATGGACTGGACCGGAAAAAGTCCTGCCATTGACTCTTGCACTTCGTGGGGAGGCTACAGAAATTCTGCAGCCACTGAACACCCAGAAACAGGAGGACTACGATGTCATTGTGCTCGTCAAGCATCTGGAGCTGCGGTATGGTCAAACTCATTTGGAGCATGTCTACCATTCCCTGTTGAAGAACCGCATCCAAAAGTCCAACGAAACCATGCAGGAGTTTGAAGCGGATGTGGCTCGCCTGTCAAGACTGGCTTATCCAACCACGCCAGAAAATGTGATGGGAAGGCTGGCAGTCCAGGCCTTTTTGGATGGTCTTCGGGATCAGGAGATAAGGCAGTCCCTGATACTTCATCGACCCGACAGACTAGTCGACGCTCTGGAAAAAACCTTGGAAGTATGTGAGACTGAGCAGACCATCTCTGAGTTCACCGGAGAGATGGAGAAGTTAGTTGTCACCTCTAAGAAGATCTGGATAAGAGACAAAAACAACGATTGAGAAACCTGATAAGGAATTACGGCGACATCTTCGACAACGGGACTGGGGAAAAGGGCCGAACGAACGTGGTGCGGCACACCATCAACACAGAGGGAGCACGACCGATCCGCCAAACAGCTAGAAGACTACCTTTGGCCAAGAAGGAGGAGGCGGACAAGATCATCAAGGACATGGAGAAAGGCGGTGTCATCGAGCCTTCTAGTAGTCCGTGGTCATCGCCAGTTGTTCTGGTCAAAAAGAAGGATGGTTCAACTCGATTCTGTGTGGACTATCGTCAGCTGAACAACGTGACGAAGAAAGACAGCTACCCGCTACCACGGATCGACGACACTCTGGACACCTTGGTCGGATCGAAGATCTTCTCAACCCTGGACCTCAAAAGCGGATATTGGCAGGTAGAAATGGCCCCTGAAGATCGAGAGAAGACTGCTTTCAGCGTTGGAGCTGGGCTGTGGCAGTTCACTGTTATGCCATTTGGGTTATGCAACGCACCTGCTACGTTCGAGCGGCTGATGGAGACTGTGCTCAAAGGACTATCCTGGCCAACATGTCTGGTTTACCTGTATGACATAATTGTGGTTGGCAAATCATTTGAAGACCATCTGAAGAACTTGGAGGAGGTATTCCAGAGACTCAGAAGTTCCGGTTTGAAGCTGAGTCCATAGAAATGCCAAATGTTCCGGAGGGAAGTACAATACCTGGGTCATATCGTGTCGGCTGAGGGTGTAGCTGTTGACCAGCAAAAGGTGGAGGCAGTTAAGGAGTGGCCAGTACCAAAGAACCTCCACGAGCTAAGAAGTTTCCTCGGTCTGTGCACGTACTACCGGCGTTATGTCCAGGGATTTGCGAACATCGCCCGGCCTCTTCACAGGCTCACAGAGGCACAGAGACGCTTCCACTGGGACGAGGATTGTCAGGAGGCCTTTGACACACTTAAAAGGGCACTTGCCAGCGCGCCCATCCCAGGCTACCCACTACCTGAGAAAAACTACATCCTGGATACAGATGCCAGCAATGTAGGACTTGGTGCGGTGCTGTCCCAGATCCAGCAGGGACATGATAGGGTGATCGGCTATTTCAGCAAAACCTTGTCGAAGCCGGAAGGGAACTACTGCGTCACGTGAAGGGAACTACTGGCAGTAGTCAAAGGGGTAGAGCACTTCTACAAGTACCTTTACGGAAAAAAGTTTCTGCTGAGAACCGACCACGCCGCGCTCAAATGGCTCCTACAGTTCAAGAATCCGGAGGGTCAAGTTGCTCGTTGGATTGAGAGACTTCAAGAGTTCAACTTTGACACGGAACATCGAGCTGGATCCAGCCACAACAACGCTGATGCCCTATACAGGAGACCTTGCCGAGAACAATGTAAGCACTGTCAAAGAGCCGAGGAAAAGGAGGCGAGTACTTGCAGGATGACTGTGGTGGATGATTCCTAGCAGTCTGAGGCGCTTCGCAAGGACCAGAAAAAAAATCCAGATCTGAAGCTTGTCATCGGATGGAAACTGGCAGGTCAACGATCAACCTGGCAAAATGTCGCGCGATTCTCGGCCACCGTAAAGTCCAACTGGGCTCAATGGGACTCGATGGTTCTTGATGACGGCATCCTGAAGAGGCTGGTGAAGAATCTGGATGGCACGGAAGATCGGAGGCAGTTAGTCGTTCCTGGAAACAGACAGGCAGAGGTGATCTCTCCCATCATGATGGCGTCACGAGTGGACATCTGGGTGTAACGAAGACGCTGGGAAAGCTGCGAGAACGGTTTTACTGGGTCAACTGTCAAGCCGATGTGAAGGAATGGTGCAGAAAATGTGCCGTATGTGCGGCAAGTAACGGACCCCAGAAACGGCCAAAAGCTCCTATGCGCCGATACAACGTGGGAAGCCCCTTTGAAAGGATGGCAATCGACGTGGCCGGACCCTTTCCTGAATCAGACGATGGAAATAAATACATCTTGGTTGCCATGGATCACTTCAGCAAGTGGGCTGAAGCGTATGCCTTGCCAAACCAAGAGGCGGCTACCGTTGCCGATGTCTTGATTAAGGAATGGTTTTGCCGTTTCGGTGTCCCGTTGGAGCTGCATTCGGACCAGGGCAGGAACTTTGAATCGACGCTATTCCAGAATGTCTGCGATGTCCTGAAGATCAAGAAGACAAGGACAACGGCGTTGCAGCCACAATCGGATGGCATGGTGGAGCGAATGAACAGGACCATCAACCGACACTTGGCCAAAGTTGTCTCTGACCACCAAAGAGACTGGGACGAACACCTGCACCTATTTCTTTTGGCATACCGATCTGCAGTTCACAAATCGACAGGCGAAACCCCAGAAAGGATCATCATGAGTCGTGAACTCCGGCTGCCCTGCGACCTGAAGTTTGGCTGTTCACCTGGTGAAGATGTCGCGCAATCTTCGAAGAAAGATGGACGACATTCATCAACGAGTCCGTTTGAACATTCAGAGTGCCAGCGACCGGATGAAGAAGGCATATGACGTAAACGCCGAGGAAGGCGGGTTCCAGGTTGGAGATCTGGTTTGGCTTCACAACCCACAGAGGCGACGTGGCTTTTCCCCAAAACTGCAAAGTTCTTGAGAGGGCTCGTATGAGATTCTGGAGCGAATCAATGACGTCGTCTACCGGATAAAGAAACCACCACGAGGAAAGCCGAGGGATGTTCATTTCAACCGTTTAGCTCGGTATGCTGGAAACCATGACGATCAGGACGCTGAAGTGAGGCAGATCAGGTCACCCAAGAAAGACATGTCATTGAAAACTTTCATGTCTCTACACTCCAATGGCCAGAAAGTCCAGAATGGCGTTGTCCAAGAAAGGCAGCTGGATTTGTTCAAAGCACCGGCCGAATATTCGTTGGATCACTGGGTCACTGAAGACCTTGGTATGAGGAGTGGTCTTGCTGCTGCTTTCAAGCGGAAATTTGGACAACTGGAACATCTACGACGACAAAAACCAGAGGTGGGGAAGGTACTGGAAATCATGGAAGGTACACGCCATCTGTTCTTCCTTGTGACGAAGAAGCTCTCACATCATCTGACCACCTACAGTGATGTCTGGAAAGCCCTCAGTCATCTTCGTGACCTGATGCAGTCACAGGACCTGACTCATTTGGCCATTCCGAAGATGACCAATGACCGCGTGGACTGGCGTATGGTAAGAAGCATGCTGGGAGTGATCTTCAAGGAGAGTGGCGTTGACATCCTTGTGTGCTGCTATCCTTTCAGAAGGACGAACCAGAAGACAGTGGACAGCTATTTCCACCGAACATCACACTGCAGGTTTGGGGACAGTTGCCGATATCGGCATGAGGACATTTCGGGACGAAATTCTCTAAGGAGGGAGCAATGTGACAAAACATGCCCAGTGGAACGAACTTCCAAGGCGGTCGACAGCGGACACGACGTTACAACCATTGCATCTCGCCATCGAATAACTCGGCTTTTATCCCGTTTGTCACAAGCCCAAACCACTGTTAAGTTCTAGAATAGCAAGGTTTATTCGGTTGCCTACACCTAGAATATTGGAGAACTTTCGCCATCTATCGAGGCATTATAGAGGCTCTATATAAGAAGCTCCGCCATTCGGACAGGGGAGTTAGTTATCGATTAGTCGCGAATTATAATCGTTACAACATAAATATACGCTGCGATTGTGAACATAAATATTTGTGGTTGTGTCAGTGACTTTAAATAAATTAATTAAAACTGGACAAGTGTTTTCTATAGCAAAAAACATTACATTATATTGAACAGTTGTTGATCAATTGAGCTTTTGTAAATTATCACTAAAAGTTTTTTTTAAGTTGTAATACTGTGTGTATACAGTTGTTTATGTGAATTGAACCATAATTTTAATAAATTATATCTCAAGTTTCTTTAACTATTTTATTTCACGCTACATCTGATTTGCGACGTTCAGGTATTATCGTAAAGAACATAATATCCAACATTCACGTCTGACTACTAGAATTCTCATTCAAAAAGAAATGTTAAAGCACGTTTGTTATGAAATTGTGAATATTTTAAAAATGGCTGACGATAAGCATATAGGATAGTATTAACATTTTTTATTTGAAATTGAAGGCTTGTTTTATTGCAAACATAAAATACAGGGTGTTCAATTTAAAAAATCGAGTTCTAGTCATTTCCATTAGATAAAATGTGATCGATTTTTGACAGTCTGTAACATTTCCAAAATATTTGGAAAAGTCTATGTGTCCCATATTTTATTCTGGAGCAAATGTTCAAATAGATTCCCGTTTGCTTCAATGCATCAGCGCATTAAATGTCTTAGTCTTGAAATTGATCTTTGAATAATTCGTGAAGCAATAGCTGTTATATACTTCCCAAATTGAGTTTTGTTTTAGAGTTTCCACGTCTTGGGAGCCATCTATAAATGACGTACGCACTTTAGGAGGGGGGAGGGGGAAAGGGGTGCGTGATGAAGCGTGACAAAGGGGCAGAGGGGGACTATTTGCTGCTTGATGTCATGCAAAGAGAGAAATATTTGACTGTATACCTCATAATTGATTGCATATTTCCGCCAAAAACAATTATCATTCCTGATTCGGATTAAAAATCTGAAATACTCGGCTCCGTCAAGTTTCCTCCCCGATATCGAGGAATGCGGGTTTCAAGTATACAGGCATCATCCCCCGACATCGCCCAAAACCATTTTTTTTATGTAGATCTCTCCTCTGTATTTTGCACACATGTTTTAGAATTTTGCACACTCTCCCTTACCGTTCTATGCCCTTATGAAAATGTCAAGTTTCCCCCCGACATCACCCGAAATAATTTTTTCTATATAGATCTCTCCTCTGTATTTTGCACAATTTTGCACACATGTTTTCGAATTCTGCAAACCCTCCCTTGCCGATCTATGCCCTTATGAAAATGTCAAGTTTCCCCCCCGACATCAACCGAAATCATTTTTTTTTCTGTAGATCTCTTCTCTGAATTTTGCACAATTTTGCACACATGTTTTCGAATTTTGTACACCCTCCCTTACCGATCTATGCCCTTATGAAAATGTCAAGTTTCCCCCCGACATCACCCAAAATCAATTTTTTTTATGTAGATCTCCCCTCTGTATTTTGTACAATTTTGCACACCCTCCCTTACCGATCTATGCCCTAATGAAAATGTCAAGTTTCCTCCCCGACATCACCCGAAATCATTTTTTTTTCTGTAGATCTCTTTTTTGAATTTTGCACAATTTTGCACCCATGTTTTCGAATTTTGCACACCCTCCCTTACCGATCTATGCCTTTATGAAATTGTCAAGTTTCCCCCCCGACATCACCCAAAATCATTTTTTTATATGTAGATTTTTTTTCTGAATTTTGCACACATGTTTTCGAATTTTGAACACCCCCCCTTACCGATCTATGCCCATATGAAAATGTCAAGTTTCCCCGCCGACATCACCCGAAATCATTTTTTTTATGTAGATCTCTGCACTGTATTTTGCACACATGTTTTCGAATTTTGCACACCCTTCCTCACAGTTCTATGCCCTTATGAAAATGTCAAGTTTCCCCCCCGACATCACCCAGAATAGTTTTTTTTATACACTATCGGACAAAAGTAAAGCAACTCTTATGATAAAATCAAATATCTGGATATTGAAAATAAAATAAGTTAATCTGAAAATTTCCTACCAGTCAATTCTAACCAATCATAGGCTTGCATTTTGTTATGTTGCTATGGCAACGATCTAATTTTATCGGAAATTTCCCTGCTCAAAATCACGTGACTGAAAGATTAATAAGTGGAAATTTCCCTGGCTTTGCGCATCTGGATGTAGCAGTAGCTCCCATATGATTACAGTGTTGCCGTCCCCACTCTCCCTAACAATCCCAACCCAACCCAACTTTCACAGACAGAGATAAGGCAAACGGCAACACTGTGGTTGGTGCATGGGAGCTACATCCAGCCGCGAGTGCTTGACAGCTGTTAAAGACAAATATTTTTGATAAATGATTTATTTTCAACTTCCAATACAAAGTTGCAATGTTATCAATTATGGACAAGATTGGTTATAACTTCCAAATGTTTTATAAAATCCTGATTCCCTTCTTTCTTCCTCAATGGCGATTAGAGTAAGGAGCCGTTGGTTTCTTCCACTAAATGCGAGGTGAGTTCAGCCGCTACTATTAAATCTTCTCAAACAGTTTCAGCATGAAATTTTCTTGCCGAATCTCCCTAAAGCTCGAATTAATAATCCGGAAATTTGTCCTCGTTGCGAATTTTTCAAGAAAATTCGCAACTCGACAAAATTTCCGGAAATAATTCGAGCTCCGGGGAGATTATAAGTGAAAATCATAAATCATCTATGCTGGAGCCCCATAGTAAGATGCCCTTATAAGCAAAATATGATTGTTTTTAATTGTCAATTTTTTTAGTAGGTGATAATTAATTTCAAGAATACACGTTTCTGTAACGACAAGAGTAAAGCAACTTTCCAAAGAACTAATTCTTATTCAACTTTCACAAAAGAAATGTGGCTAATATAGGTTATAACAACATACACACAGAAAAATCTGTCGTTTTTTCAAAGACAAACGCTTCGATTCAATGAGATTTTACATTCAGTATTCCTCAATCACAGCGATGTTTCATGCAATTGAAAGTTTATATTTGGTAATCAATTATATCGTATTATCGATACAAATACAACATGTCATTGGATTTTAATGAACGATTCAATCACAGCCTTCCATTGAATCAAACCTATGTTTTGTGATTTCTTCTGAAATACTTCTTTTTCCTTCAACTAGCATACTTTTTAACAGGACAGCATATCGACTTGTTTGGAGGCGCCAAGTTCTTGAAGAAATTGCGAATGTTTTACCTTGTTGAATTTTGATCTACATCTGTATTTGAATGTTTCTTGCTTTTTCAATTGCATTAGTATTTGATTCAATCTTAAAGGATGGTTTTTCGCAACAGAATTACTGATTTTTATTTTCCTACGCTATAATTGCGTATCCCATCGGTATATTTTTAAAAGTTTTCACAACAATTGAAATAGGGACATTACCATCAATGATTTCTTTATTTTCAGTCTTTTGAATTTGGAAGAATAAGATATGTTATTTGGGTATTTACTTAAAATTGAATTTTCCCAGTAGACTAAGAAGTTTACCATTATTCAAATTATTTTGATCAAATTATTGGAAATTGACTAAAAATAGAGAAGATACTTGTATGGCAATGACATGGTCCTATCGCAATTATTTTTGTTACCACTTTTAAAAATATATTTTCGATTAGATATACAATAATTACCTATAGCGAATAAAAAAATCTTAATTCTGATTCGAAAAATGTTTTTTCAACATTGCACTTCTATATTTTTTGCATTTTTTTAAGCAATCTGAGAATTCAACAAAAGAAATTGGTGAAAACCGGCAACAAGGAAACGCAGATTCTATTTAAACATTTTAATATTAGATTTTCATATAGAAATAAAATCAAATTAATATAAATTATCAGATAAAGACTTACGGAGATGGAAGAACACATACATAGCTTCTCTGTAGCTTGTAGCGTACCTAGAGATAGAAGCTGCTTTTAAAAATTAACTCAAACTATCATAGTATCACTGAACAAGTTCGTAAAAATGTAACAGGAACAAAACGTTTCCGGATCTTCCTTCATTGCAAAGCTTTGGGTATAGATAATTCTTTGATGATTTCATTGGAAAGATCTTGGATATCTTCTGATGTGGTACTATTGTCTATAATATTTGAAAAGCATACAATTATTTGGATTCGTGTATAATTTTGTTGCATCTGTACCTGATATAACTCTCTGACCTAATCTAGAACGTACATTCGAAGGTATTAGCTTTTCTAGGCTCCACTTCCTTTATTCCATTGTCTAGGAACCAACAGGAACAGATCAAAACACTGTACACTGGTACACTATACACAAAATAAACAACGCTGATGCAACATACAAAACCCAGTGCAACCAAGTCAAGTTTGACTAGTCTGACAATGACACTGACACTACTGTTTTTTTTTAAAGCCGGAGACGAGTACAGAGTATTAATTGAATTAACAACAAGGATCATTGAATTCAAATGAATGCTACTTACCAATTTATTAAATAGTATAGACAATGTTCTGAAAACATGGTTTATTGTTCCTATGATAGTTGCGTTGTAGACAAAATGATTTTTTGTATCAAAATAATAATTATGAATTGCTGTTGGAAGAATGATTTTATTCATCAAATGAATTGTATGGTGTTCTCAAATGAATCAAAGACTATATATTAAAAACAACAAAATGCTCTAATTACATTATATGCTTATAGTATTATTGAAAGAAGAATACAGGCTACAGATGACTTTAGGGGCAGTATTTTCTTCAATTTTTCCATAAAGATTCACTAAGAACTCAACTTATCAACAATATTTTACCTTCTATACGTGAGGATCAATCGAAATAAAGCACCAATATTTGTTAGAACACATTTGTGAGCTAAAATATCGATTAAATCTATGTATGTACAGGATGTATGTTCGACGACATGTTTCTTTTGACAGTTTGTTAGATGTAGCTCGTCAAGGTGATACAGCGTTGCCAGTGGTTCTTCGGATTATCCAGAGAAGATGATATTCAATTATGGGTTAGTCTGGGTCAGTTTTGGTTAGTTTGGGTTAGTTTTGGTTAATTTGTGATTGGTAAAAAAATTTGATGTCGCATCACTCTCTATATGGTAGATGAATATCCGGCAACGTTGCAATCAAAATCTTGATTTTCATGAGAATTAAATTTTATTTTTTGACTCAAATTGTGTGTTCACCGCAATATTTTCTTCTTTAATGTACTTATTTAGACGTATATTTCAGTGTGACGCTTTTGTTTTTCTAAAAATCCACTGTCCGTGAAGTCATCTCGACCCAGAATACATACAGGGTGTCTCTAAAAGGTCTGTACAGAATCCCACCACATGTTGCTGAGGTCAAAAGATGCCGATTCAAAGCAACTCACCTTGGACCGAATTGTCACCATTTCCGAGATACGGGGTGATCAAGTTTAAAATTAACAATTGAATTTTGTCATTATTCAGGACAGTTCTTGACATATCGCTTTGAAAATAGGCATGCAAGGGTTGTGTTATGTGTGAAAATATTATGTAGTTCGTTTTACTGTGGCCGCAAGAGGGAACCCTACACTTTACATTTTGTGGTTTAAAATGTCCATAACTATTTTCTCAAATATTTTTTTTCAATTTTTCGTTGAATAAAAAGATTCTAAAGACGATTTCAAGTGAATAAGGTACTCTTGTCAATGTTTGCTCAAGTAAGCCGTTTTCGAGATATTTCCATTTAAAAAGTTCCATGCCACATCGGACAATTCCTAATATTTTCCTGCTTCACACGAGCGTCTCAAAAAGTGATTTACAAAATCATCACATATTCCTGAACTCAAAATAAGCCGATTTAAAGAAACTTACCTTTCTTTAAAATTGCTCCGTTTTCGACTTACAACAGAACTTTACTTTGTATCTCGAAAACGGAGCAGTTTTGGACAAAGGCAAGTTGCTTTGAATCGGCTTATTTTGAACCCAGGAATATGAGTTAATTTTGTAAAAATAATTTTCTAGAAAGTTTTTGTAAAGAAGGAATTTTTCGGTCTGGCATGGAACTCTTTGAATGGAAATATCTCGAAAACGGCTTACTTGAGCGAACTTTGACAAGAGTACCTTATCCACTTGAAATTGTCTAGAGAATCTTTTTATTCAATGAAAGATTGAAAACAATAACTGAGAAAATAGTTGTGGACAATTTAAACCACAAAATGTAAAGTATAGGGCGCCCTCTAGCGGCCACAGTAAAACGAACTACATTATCGATTTTCACACATAACAAAACCCTTGCATACCAATTTTCAAAGCGATATGTCAAGAACTGTCCAAAATAATGACAAAATTCAATTGTTAATTTTAAACTTGATCACCCCGTATCTCGAATATGGTGACATTTCAGTTTGAGGTGAGTTGCGTTAAATCGGCTTATTTTGATCTCAGCAACATGTGGTAGGATTTTGTACACACCTTTTAGAGACACTCTGTATAATTAGAAGAAATATAAACTATTTGAAATTTATTGACTAATCTGTAATTACTTTGAACCTAAGGAACAAATTGTTTCGATGACATGGATTTGAAACTATTGGAGATATATTTGAAGCAATAGAGAAGCGTCCGAATACAGACAATCAATTGAAAACATGACAGGTTTTTTTTCTGTGTAAAAACAATGTCTTTAAATAATTAATGGGATAATCATATCATTGTTAACAACTATAACTTTTTGTCAACGACGCGGTATAGATGAAATCAGCTGTTGGATAGTAGTGTCCGGCATATTCGTCCACACTTCGGTAATTTTATCAATCAATGACTGTTTATTTGGGAATCTTGTTATGCGAATACGACGTTCCACTTCTTTCCATAAGTTTTAAATAAGTGTTAAGGTCCGGGAATTGTGCAGGCTGAAGAACCCGATCATTATTTTCCTGAAACAATTCTTCAACCAGGTGCTATGAATGCTTAGGGTCGTTGTCATGTTGATACACAAATAGCTAAAGCATTTTCCATTCCAGGCAACATAACATAACGTTTTCGACTATATCCCTGTACACCAAGCGATCCATAATTTCCTCTACGAAGTATAATAATGGACCTTCTTTGCTCCACGAAAAACAACCCCCTAAAATACACAGCCTTTTCCATGCTCAATTGTTGGGGTAACGTACTTTGGGTCAAATCTTTTATTAACCGGTCGCGTATTGGCATTCCTTACTACGCTACAGAGCATACATGAGCTGTATCGCAGTAAAGTATGGCTGGACAGGGCGCACAATTTGTTCAGCCATTGTTTACTACGGTACAGACCAAATGCGCTGCATGTTAGAAATAGGTACATAGTACATACAGGGTGTTTCCTAAAGATTGGTAAAAAATTCGTTGTGTGATTCCTGGGGTATTTTCATGAAAAAAAGTTCCTATAAACATTTGCCGAAAAATGCTTCCTAAGGGAGCTACGCCCCTTTAAATAGGGCACCCCGAAGACGGTTTTTCCTCAATATTTCCAAAACCTTACATACAAAAATCATGAAATTTGGTACATCATACAAACTTTCAATGCTGAATGAGAATTTGAGCTCAGAATTTCAAAATTTTAATCAGGGGCGTACCATACTGGCGGGGTTAAAGGTTAAAAGAATCCAATTTCTTTTAACCTTTAACCCCGCCAGTATGGTACGCCCCTGATTAAAATTTTGAAATTCTGAGCTCAAATTCTCATTCAGCATTAAAAGTTTGTATGATGTACCAAATTTCATGATTTTTGTATGTAAGGTTTCGGAAATATTGAGGAAAAACCGTCTTCGGGGTGCCCTATTTAAAGGGGCGTAGCTCCCTTAGGAAGCATTTTTCGGCAAATGTTTATAGGAACTTTTTTTCATGAAAATACCCCAGGAATCACACAACGAATTTTTTACCAATCTTTAGGAAACACCCTGTATATGGTGGGAATGGATTTGTTCACTAAATTCATTGATTATTATCGTTCACTCAGTACGATGTATAAAGAAAATTGATCACATCGATGGTCCAGCGCACAAATGTTGTAAGTGCATTTTCCAGCAAAACTGAGTTAATCACACTAACATATAATCTGAGACATATATTTTCTTATGCACACAAAAGCAAAGTGAAATATTCAAATTGGTAGGTGCCAGTGCCATCTTCCACTCGTGTTAAAACTGGTGAAGTACTTGAAGACCTTGTTCCTAGGGTAAATAACCATACCCCACATGTGGTAAGTGCGTATACTTAACAGATAATAGGACCTATGATTGAACGTTCACGTTATCTTAACATGTCCATATCACCATGGTAACGCTGTTACCAAATGGAACATTTGCGTTAGTAAACAATCTTAACAGATACGTTAAGTTAACGTAAACGTTCAATCATAGCCCCCATTGTGTGCTAAATCAAACTGCGGTAACTGTATTTAACACATTTGGGTCTAGTGAAAAGTGAGGTTACAACAAGATTATTTGTTCAAGTCCCGGTGCAAGTATGTCAAATGAGATCAAAATAGTTCATGTTGTGTTTTTCTTCGTCAAACAAAAATTATATCGCAAAATGTGGTACAATTATTCCTGTTGAACAAAAAATTGTATAGCGGAAAATTAACCTTTTTTTCTCACTTGAATATTTTTGGAGAATCCACCCAGTTCATGAACTAATTAGGGTAGTTTTCTATGTTTTTTTTTCATCAAATTCACCCTTCTGATGAGAATTCAAGGTTATGAGTTTTAAGGCTTTTTTTTAAAGCAAATTCAGGTATATAGGGTGCACCAAAAGTAAATTACGACCATCAACTTCTTTTTCAAAAAAAAACAATTTTTTATTTCATTATTGAATTCTGCATGCTATTCGAGTATATATTATGTCATGTTATACACCCCATACCTACACTAACGGACAAAAGTAGAGAAAGCGCCTAATATTTGAGGAAACATTGATCCTGCGTGTTATCAAAAGGTAGTTGTTCATTTTCATATTCAGAGCCAAGAAGCAGCAAAAAAACTTAGTATAGGTAACTAGGCGAGTATGTTTTTTTAGTACGTTGCTGAGTGAGCATTTAATTCAAATTTTCAACCAATACAAACATCAACCAGGTTTAGAATGATCAATATCATGGATTCAAAATGTCATTTTCTTGAAAAAAGTTGAATATAATAATATGTAGGTATATTACATAAATATATACACAGAATTTGACGCAGAATTCAAATATGAAATGAAAATTACATGTTTTCATTTGAAACAAAGAAAGTAATGATCGTAACTTATTTTTGGTTCACCCTGCATACACGAAATTGTCATTGAAGAGACCGCATCCACAAATAAAAACAATATGTCCGAGCGTTTTCCAAAAAATTAAAACCCTGCATTTAAAATAGATGTGTTCCATATTTTATCCGATCACTGTGTAATTTCATCGCGAAACTACCCCAATTCCATGAACTGGGCTATCTCAAAAAATAATCAAGTGACATAGTTCATTAGGAAAAGTTGCTTGTCCATTTATTATGAACCACTTTCATTATGGATCAATTGAGAGCAAATTAACTTTTTGAAACTACCCCAAATGGGCCGGAAATAATTAATTTTGTTGTGGAACAATTCAAAAGAACCACCTCTATTGCACAAAAACCGCAGGGGGAAAATTCCCGATTCTGCTAATTTTACACTCAGGAGACCGTCGTTGACAAACTTTGAAAAATTCATCGTGTACTGTCGGTTCAGAAATGCGTCTTTGGAATTACGGCCTATCATTGAATGGCACCCTGCGTAGACACAGCTTATTGAAGTTGGAACTTTGTTCACTTCTAATTTGTGAAATTAAAATGGCTCCGTGAAGCTATTATTGTACACATTGTCACATTAAAATGATAGTAGAATATTTCTAGATTCACCCTTATAATAGAAAATAACTATACATGTATGTGATTGATTTCCGTGGCAAACGATAATGATTGATGCATTGAGTTAACAAATCTATTCCTACCATACTTTTTTTCCATACAGTGCATTTGGTCTGTACCGTAGTAAACAATGGCTGAACAAATTGTGCGCGCAGTCCAGCCATACTTTACTGCGATACAGCTCATCATGCTCTGTAGCGTAGTAAGGAATGCCAATACGCTAACCGGACGTCTAACCCGCTTCATCCGTCAAAATAAAAAGAATTGTAACGTGTTTCGTCGCTGAATAATGCATTTCTCGAGTCGTGCACTCTCCAGTTCAAATGACGTCGTGCAAATTCAAGCCTGGCTAGGCGATTTTTTTCGGAAATCAACGGTTTCCTGGCTGGACATCTGCTGTAGAGTTTCGCTAATCGTCGCTAAACAGTTCTCGCACTAACATAAAGTTCGGGAAACTCCGAAATTCTTCTTGGCCCTGATAGCCACGGATCATTTTGACAAATTCTTGATTCGTCTATCAATCACAAATGTAGTTTTCCTGGGTCTACCTGACTTTGAAATTTGTTCTACATTTCCTATTTCATTATAACGTGAAATGAATAATTTTGAAACGCTGTATTTGGGCATCTCAAACTGCGTGGAAATAGCAATTTGAGGCTTGCATGCCAAAAAGGCATTTAAACCATTTTTTTCGACTTTGTTGAGATGGGTTATCTTTTTGGCATATTTATTTTAACGAAAATATAAAATATAAATATCAAGTATTCAAAGAGTTGTTCTACTTTTGTCGCATTAATAAAGCGTAAGGTTGAAATAAATTCACACTCACTTCCTTAGCTGTGATTTGGACAATCTCATTTTGTCTATGACAGCAAAATACTACTACGACTCTTTAACCTCCATGATTTTTACGTTGCATTGGCAACTAATGATAATTCAAAAATTTGAATATTCGATTTTCTTATAAGAGTTGCTTTACTTTTGACCAATAGTGTATGTAGATGTCTTCTCTGAATTTTGCACAATTTTGTACACATGTTTTCGGATTTTGCACACCCTCCCTTACCGATGAAAATGTCAAGTTTCTCCCCTGACATCACCCAAAATCATTTCTTTCTATGTAGATCTCTCCTCTGAGTTTTGCACCATTTTGCACACTAATTTTCGAATTTTGCACCCCTCCCTTACCGATCTATGTCCTTATGAAAATGTCAATTTTCCCCCCCGACTTTGCACAAAATCATTTTTTCTATGTACATCTCTTCTTTGAATTTTGCACAATCTTGAACACATGTTATCGAATTTTGCACACTCTCCCTCAACGATCTATGCCCTTATGAAAATGTCAAGTTTCCCCCCCGACATCACATCACCCCAAAATTATTTTTTTTTATGTAGATCTCTTCTTTGAATTTTGCCCAATTGTGCACACATGTTTTCGAATTTTGCACACCCTCCCTTACCGATCTATGCCCTTATGAAAATGTCAAGTTTCCCCGCCGACATCACCCAAAATCATGTTTTTCTATGTAGATCTCTTCTCTGAATTTTGCACAGTTTCGTGGACACATTTTCGAATTTTGCACCCCCTCCCTCACCGATCCATGCCCTTATGAAAATGTCAAGTTACCTCCCCGACTTTGCACCAAATCATTTTTTGTTATGTACATCGCTTCTATGAATTTTTCACACATGATTTTGAATTTTGCACACCCTCCCTTAACGATCTATGCATGCCCTTATAAAAATGTCGAGTCTCCCCCGCCGACATCACCCAAAATCATTTTTTTCTATGTAGATCTCTTCTCTGAATTTTGCACAGTTTTGTGGACACATTTTCGAATTTTGCACCCCCTCCCTCACTGATCCATGCCCTTATGAAAATGTCAAGTTACCTCCCCGACTTTGCACAAAATCATTTTTTTTATGTAGATCTCCTCTTTGAATTTTGCACAATTGTGCAGACATGTTTTCAAGTTTTCCCCCCGACATCACCCGAAATCATTTTTTTTATGTAGATCTCTTCTCTGAATTTGCACAATTTTGCACACATGTTTCCGAATTTTGCACACCCTTCCTGAACGATCTATGCCCTTAGAGAAATGTCAAGTTTTACCCCCGAGCGACATTACCCAAAACAAGTTTTTTTGATGTAGATCTCTCCTCTGAATTATGCACAATTTTGCACACACATTTTCAAATTTTGCACCCCTTCCCTTGCCCTTATGAAAATGTGAAGTATACCCCCCCCCGGCATTACCCAAAACAAGTTTTTTTTATGTAGATCTCTCCTTCGAATCATGCACAATTTTAAGAACAATTTTAATAGGCATTCCATATGTCTGTAGTGCAACAGCTCCTCTCATAATAGTCCAGGAGCTGGCGTTAAAAACCACATTTTCAAATTTTGCACACTCTCGTTTATCGATCTATGCCCTTATGAAATGTCAAGTTTCCCCTCCAGATAAACCATACGTGCCCAATAATTAGTACATTTGAAATTTTGAGGTTATAAAGAGGTTAATACGAGAAATAGAGTGAGGTTTATACAGACATTTCATTGCATTTGAAAAAATAGAGTATGGTCAGTTTGCAGAAAAACTGTAAGTCTGGCAACATTGCTATATACACCAAAAGGTTGGTTGTACTGACTAACTTCTAATCCCCAAAATTGGTTCAAATCCGTCTAGCGGTTTCTGAGATATTCGACCGTTTCCAGACTTCCGACCAACCCTGTATATTTAGAAAAATCCAAATTGATCAGATAACTTTTTCACCTGCCCCCGTATTACTGAAACGCCATATTATCAAAAACATGGTGAAGAATAGTATATTATTCGACGAGCGGGAAATGGTGGATATTACTCACGAGGATGAAGTTTGCACTACGAGCCGTAGGCAAGTAAGCGTAATCATTTGAGTGAGTAATACCCATTTCCCGCGAGTAGAATACTATACTTTTTCTATGATTATCCATTAATTGAAGCGAACTTTGAAATATTCGATTTCATTTGGACGGCACTTTTTGAGAACTGGTTTACTCAAAGTGAGGTTAGGTTGATAACACAATGTGACAATGACTATAAAACAAGTATGGACGGTCAAATGGGCTGTTTCAAAATGATGTATTTGAAGGTTGACATTTTGTCGAATGTTCTGATTATGACTACTTTGAGTCAAACCATCTCTTCGCACCTTGTCAGTTTGGATTCCGAAGCCATAGATCTACAGCTCTCGCAATTCCCGAGCTTCTGCTCTTTATGGCGGAGGCATTTGAGGATGGGCAGTGTGTGAATACCACATGCTGTGATCTCTCAAAGGCCTTCGACTGTGTCTCAGATTCTAGTGGGAAAGTTGAGAGCGTGTGGTATTGACACGAATGGTGTTCAATTGCTGAATAGCTACTTGAGTGATCGAACACAAGTAACTACATTCAAGAACATCACCTCAGATGAGGCTGGTTTGGCTTATGGAGTTCCTCAGGGATCAATTTTGGGTCCTTTCGAGGGTCCTTTACTTTTTTCAATTTACATAAACGACATACATCTCTCTAACTCTCTATACCTCAATCCAAAGTAGTATTATTTGCCGTCGATACGACGATCACATTCAAAAACGCCAATGAGAAGATCCTTCAGGAGCAAGTAAGAGACTGTATGCCCGATTTGAAGGATTGGTTTGGTACTAATAAACTGGCATTGAATGAATCGAAGACTGAGTGTATGACTTTTGGCCTGAGAAGCATTGAGGGGATAAACCCAACTGCTTTGAGGTTCTTAGGTATATACTTGGATCCAACGTTGAAGTTTGACAGACATGTCGAATTTGTTGCTGGACGTTTATCAAAAGCAATATTTCTTTTGAAAAATCTGAAGAGAGTACTACCGCAGTCATGCTTAGTGCAAGCCTATCATGCAGCTTCCAATCTGTACCTTCTTATGGCCTTTGGCTTGGGAACATTCACCTCACTTATCTAGAATATTAGCTTTGCAACGAAGGGCAATGGGAGTTATTGCCGGTTTGGACTTCACAGCCGATGTAAGACTAACATTTATTAAATATAGAATCATGACTATGCCTCGTCTATATACAGGGTGTTTCCTAAAGATTGGTAAAAAATTCGTTGTGTGATTCCTGGGGTATTTTCATGAAAAAAAGTTCCTATAAACATTTGCCGAAAAATGCTTCCTAAGGGAGCTACGCCCCTTTAAATAGGGCACCCCGAAGACGGTTTTTCCTCAATATTTCCGAAACCTTACATACAAAAATCATGAAATTTGGTACATCATACAAACTTTTAATGCTGAATGAGAATTTGAGCTCAGAATTTCAAAATTTAAATCAGGGGCGTACCATACTGGCGGGGTTAAAGGTTAAAAGAATCCAATTTTTTAACCCCGCCAGTATGGTACGCCCCTGATTAAAATTTTGAAATTCTGAGCTCAAATTCTCATTCAGCATTAAAAGTTTGTATGATGTACCAAATTTCATGATTTTTGTATGTAAGGTTTCGGAAATATTGAGGAAAAACCGTCTTCGGGGTGCCCTATTTAAAGGGGCGTAGCTCCCTTAGGAAGCATTTTTCGGCAAATGTTTATAGGAACTTTTTTTCATGAAAATACCCCAGGAATCACACAACGAATTTTTTACCAATCTTTAGGAAACACCCTGTATAGTGTGGCTCTAAAAGGTCCCCCCACTTTATTTTTTAATGTGTGCACCAAAAATTTCGAAACTTGGCATACTGCAATTGCTGTTGAAATACTACTTTTTGATGTTACTGACGTACTTTTAGTATTCAAGATGGCGGCTGGGCGCCATTTTGAAACATTTTTCTAAATGGAAAGGGGGTCGTGTGACACATCATTCGAAAGGTCTTATCGAGTAGATTATTGTGTGAAAATTTCATAGGATTAAACGCATCCGTGCGGATATGACAGCCTGCCAAACTTTTAGTTATTAAAAATGTCGTTTACATTGTTTCAATTTTTTAACGACCTGACACATCAGATTCCGGAAAAATGATGATGAACCTGAGCTAAACAGTACAGGTTAGCAAATAGGAATGCTGATACAAAGCGGATGAAGAATTCCCAGATGATAGGAAAAAATTGGAAAGCATTTATTAGCATTATAATACTACAATCTAAATTAAGATGGAGATACAGTTCCCACACTACCTCGCCACAGCACTAATGTTTAACCAAATGTGAAAATCTTGAAACGATATGAGCCAGTTGTTTGATTATTGTGTTAATTAGGAAGTGTTACAAAAATGCCCGCGTCCCCTCGCAGAAAAAATTGAAGCAATTTTTTTTTATGGTCGAAATCGTAGTTTCCATGAGATGGAAAAAATCTTCAATGAGCGCTTCCCGGACCGTCCGATATGCAGGAAATATCTTCGCGAATTAGTGCGGAAATTTATCAAGACTGATAGCGTTCATAGCTTGAAGAATCAAGGCCGACCATCTATTTCGGAAGATGAACAAATTGCAATCATTGGAAAGGTGGTGGTGAATCCTGAACAGTCGACTTCTCAGGTTGCAGACATCTGTGATACTTCGTCTGCTTCTTTAAAACGATTGCTGAAAAAACAGAATTTTTATCCTTTTGAATTTCAAATTGAAAGGTGCACCAGTTGACTGAAGATAATCCTGACAGACGTGTGGAATTTTGCGAAATTATGACCGATAGAATAGGCCGAGAACCGAGATTCGTTCAAAATATTTTGTTTAAGTGACGAGTGTACTTTCTTTTCAAATGGCCGTGTACACAGGCAAAATGTTCGTTATTGGAGTGACGTGAATCCGCATGTTTTTAGGGCAACCCACACGCAATATCCTGAAAAGGTTAACGTATGAGCTAGCATATTGGGGAACCATATCGTTGGTCCTTTTTTCATTCATGAAAATTTGACAGGGGACCTGTATTTGAACTTGTTAGAAACTACAATAGAGCCTTTGATTGTACAAATACGTCAGAATAATCCCAACGAATTTAGCATGGCACCAATTTTTCAACAGGATGGTGCCTCCTCAATTCGGCAGAAATGTAAGGCAGTATTTGGACATAACTTACCCCAATCGTTGGATTGGTCGTCGGGGTCCTACCGAATGGTCTGCCAGGTCGCCCGATTTAACACCATTGTATTTTTTTTTATGGGGATATTTAAAACAGAAAGTATATGCAACACAGCCAGATTCGCTTTTAGATTTACAGCAAAGAATTACTGCTTTTTGTCAAAATATTAATGTCGGAAAGCATACGTTTAATGCCTGAAACTGAATTTCCCAATAAGCTTAGGGGGGTTCTAACTGATCATGCCTACTACAGCGTGCAGGAGTTTCTGGATTCCTGCATGACTTTATCGTGAGCAGTGAGTTTCTCTCTGTATCTCTCACGCTCGGTGATGTGCTGCAATGCCTTCATCTATCGACATTGTTTGTCATTATAATTATTAGTATTTTGATTTTTTATGTTTTATGTAGTTTTATTATCATTATTATTGTTCAATTTTATTTTGTAGATGTTTTCAATCAATTATTGTATTCATTGTCTTTTAGTTGTAACCATTTTATATTTCATGATCACATTTGATCACCTTAACCTGTGACGATGTAGAATCAATGTTTTTTGATGATATTATACTGAATAAATTGAATTGAGTTGAATTGAAATGAATTTGTGTTAAAAAATTGTCGTTGCCATATCGATTGCTCTGACAACGTGTTTATTTGTGTTGCCATGTTCAGAGTGGTATTTTCGATTTGGTGTTTTCGGGGGTAATACCACGAGTGCTTGAAAATTACCTATAAATTTTCACGAATGCGTGTTTTCTCAAAATTTCACGAGACCAAAGGTCGAGTGAGATTTGTAGAGGAAACATGCATGAGCGAGAATTTTACCGGTTAATTTTAAAGCACGAATGGTTTTTAGAAGAATATTTCACGAATTCTAGAATATAACTTCTCTAAATTTGCGTTGCCATGTTGATTGCCCTGACAACGTGGTTATTTGTGTAAAAAAATTGTCTTTCCCATATCGATTGCTCTGACAACGTGTTTATTCGTGTTGCCATGACAGAGTGGTATTATCGATTTGGTGTTATTGGAGGTAATACCACGAGTGCTTAAAAATTACCAATAAATTTTCACGAATGCGTGTTTTCTCAAAATTTCACGAGACCGAAGGTCGAGTGAAATTTGTAGAGAAAACATGCATGAACGAAAATTTTACCAGTTAATTTTAAAGCACGAATGGTATTTAGAAGAATATTTCACGAATTCTAGAATATAAATTCACTAAATTTGCGTTGCCATGCTGATTGCCCTGACAACGTGGTTGTTTGTGTAAAAAAATTGTCGTTGCCATATCGATTGCTCTGACAACGTGTTCATTTGTGTTGCCATGACAGAGTGGTATTATCGATTTGGTGTTATCGCTGTAAGCCTCCGAAAATTCAACTGCTCTTATGGGATTTTTTGTACATGAGTGGAATATTCGCTGTAGATGTAGATGTAGATGTTACAGTGGGTGGCTCACGCCAAAACCTGCTTAGGCCTCCTGGGCCCGTTGCAACCCACACTAGATAGAAGTGAGATTATTGAAGGCACGATGCTTTCGCGAAGCTCAGCAGGTCCCTCAAATAGATCCCTTCCAATTCCTGGAGTGTTGTGAGTTCAGCTCCGAAGTGTTCCATCCTAATGCTACGAAGAGCCGGACATTCCGTTAGGATGTGGGCAACGGTCTCTACGTCTTCAAGGCACCACCTACAGTCAGAATCTTCCCCGATCCCGATCCTATGGAGGTGACCCTTCAGGGCTGTAAGCCTCCGAAAATTCAACTGCTCTTATGGGATTTTTCGTACATGAGTGGAATATTCGCTGTGCGCCTCCGAAAATTCAACTGCTCTTATGGGATTTTTTGTACATGAGTGGAATATTCGCTGTGAGCCTCCGAAAATTCAACTGCTCTTATGGGATTTTTTGTACATGAGTGGAATATTCGGTAAGCTCTATACACATCATTTCGCTCATTCTTCTCTTCCTGTGATTGTTCTCCATGACCAAGTTTTCACTCTGTCGAAATCAAAAGCCTGATTGTGTCGAAAATGAGGCTCTGCTAAGGCAGTTTTTTCCTCCTTTACCAAATTCTTCGCAATCGTTTTTATGTTGTTTAAGTCTGTTCCTTAATAGTTGTTTTGTTTGTCCGACATAACTCATTTTGCAGTCATTACAGGGAATGTGGTAAACCACATCATTTTTATACGAACCGTTCAATTTATCCTTAAGACCAGAAAATAACTTTCCAACGGTATTCGTGTTGAAATATACCAGTTTACTATAATCGTCATTGATCCGTTTGCCCAATTTATGCCACAATCAAGGTACAAACGTTATTCTGAAAAATTCACACTCCATGTCAGTTGTTATCCTCTGTGTATTTCGGTTAGATCGCAATTGGTGCACGGACTTGTTCACAATATATCTTGAATAACCATTATTTTTTAGAATATTCTTAATACGCACTATGTTATCTTCATGAAAAGATGGATGACTCAATGTCATTGCTCGATGGTGGAGGTTTCTAATGGCGGCGAATTTATGTGAACTGGGACAACTAGAATTGAAATTCAGAATACGTCCGGAACTACTGGGTTTGCGGAACCAATTCGTTAGGAGTTGTCCAGATTCCTCCCTGATCAACAATACGTCTAAGAATGTCAAACTTCTATTTTTCTCTACTTCTTCGGTGAACTTCAGTTTGGGATGGTATGAATTTAAAACTTGCAACACTGTATCCAGAGCATGCGAAGGCACAGTCAAACATGTGTCATCCACATACAACCCCATGAAAATGACACTAAATGGTAAATTCTTCAGGCACGTGTCAACCAAGTCATTCATTGCAAAAGCAGCTAACGTAGGGCTCAACAGATTACCCATCTGGACAACTCCTAACGAATTGGTACTGCAAACCCAGTAGTTCCGGACGTATTCTGAACTTCAATTCTTGTTGTCCCAGTTCTCATAAATTCGCCGCCATTAGAAATCTCCACCATCGAGCAATGACATTGAGTCATCCATCTTCTCATGAAGATAACATAGTGTGAATTAGAATATTCTGAAAAATAATGGTTATTCACGATATATTGTGAACAAGTCCATGCACCAATTGCGATCTAACCGAAATACACAGAGGATAACAGACATGGAGAGTAAATTTTTCAGAAAACCGTTTGTACCTCAACTGTCGCATAAACTGGGCAACCGGATGAATGATGATTAAACTGTCATATTTTAACACGAAGACCGTTTGAAAGTTATTTTCTGGTCTTAGGGATGAATTGAACGATTCGTATAAAAGTAATGTGGTTCACCACATTCACTGTAATGACTGCGAATTGAGTTATGTGGGACAAACAAAACAACTATTAAGAAACAGACTTAAACAGAAAAACGATTGCTTACCAAAGAATTTGGTAAAGGAGGAAAAAACTGCTTTTGATTTCGACAGAGTGAAAATCTTGGACATGGAGAACAATTACATGAAGAGAATAATGAGCGAAATGATGTGGATAGAGCTTACCGAAAATACTGTTAACTCAAGAACAGATTCATTCGGGCTCAAGAATATCTACAAGGGCATTTTGGAGAAAAAGAAAAAAAAAGACAAAGTTTATCGGATTAAGACCTAATTCTACAAACTACATTATAGTGTATGACAACATTTGATTTTATACAGGGTGTCCGGGAAAATGTGGGAGATCTCTCGGATTCTGATAGAATATTAAAAAATAAGATGACAAGTTCCCATAAATTTTTTTCCTAGCGTTAGGTTCACAATTTCGTCAAGAGCACCACTTCGTCATGGCTTTTTTCGAGGTTTTGTTAAATAAAAATTGTTTTTTCTCGAAAATGGTTCATTTTATCGACAATGAACAAGAGTACCTTTTCTTTAGCTTAATGTTCAAGGTATCCAAATTTATTTTTTTTAACTCTTTATCATACAGGGTGTTGAAAATTTGAGCGTTAAAATGTACAATCTAGTCCGTCCCTGGTAAACCAAACAAGCTAATTATGTTTTAAGGGAAGTATTTTGAGAGGTCCTTACTACTGTTTATCATATTATATTTTCATTGAATTATCTTGAGTCGTCTAAAAGTTATTCAAGAAAAACAGATATCCAGTGGGGTCCTTTAGGGGGCCGTATCTCCGTAGGGATGGCCGCTAGGAAAAAAATTTATGGGAACTTGTCATCTTATTATTTAATGTTCTATCTGAATCCGACAGATCTCCCACATTTTCCCGGACACGCTTTATAATTGTACCATTTGTTTTACGTATTTGTCTCTAACGTTGGTAAAATTTGGTGTTAATTTCAATTTAATGTTGGCGAGTACTCCATCCAAAGATAACCTGTTAAACACCTATGGTAGATAGGATTGCTATGTTGTCACCTGTCCAAAATAATATTGTTTGTTTCGAATATGTATACAGGGTGTCCCAGCAAGGGTGGCCACCGGCCATATCTCAGAAACTACTGGACCTAAAAGTTCAGGAAGAAAAAAATTATCACTAAAGTGGCCACGAGAAAATGCTGGGAAATATTTATATTTTCGAAATTTTTCCGCTAGGGGGCGCAATCAAAGCTTAAATATTAAAATTTGAAATTTCTCCGGAAATTCTCAGATTGAGGTATATCTTTATCAACATGGTTAGAAAACCTAGACAATTTCACGTCTTTTTGGTACAGGGCTCATTGGCGTACCGATCTTTGTGTGAGTAGGGGAAGGTAGTGAAAGTGTAATTGTTCAAGTGGCTGTAACTTATAAACGACTTGTCCGATTTTGTTGCGTATAGGCTTGTTTGGAAGATAAATGTGAGTACTTTCGTATATCGTATCCAGTGATGCGTGATTGATGTCTCCAAAAAAAGTTGCTAGAAGGCGTAATTTGAATTAAAAACTGTTATTTTCGTTTCACCGCAAAAATTTAAATGGTACGGTATAATTCTGATAACAGAATCGAAATGGAGATTAAATTTACAAGAAAAAACCTTGAAAAAAAAGAAAAAAAAAAAAAAACCTTAAAAACCTTAAAACATTAAATTTTACATAATTTGGACTAGTTATTATTATCAGAATTATACCATACCATTTAAATTTTTGCGGTAAAATGAAAAACACTGTTTTTAATTCAAGTTACCCCTTCTAGCAACTTTTCTGGAGACAATCACGCATCACTGGATAAGATATACGAAAGAACCCACATTTATCTTCCAAACAAGCCTATACGCAACAAAATCGGAAAAGTCGTTTATAAGTTACAGCCACTTGAACAATTACACTTTCACTACCTTCCCCTACTCACACGAAGATCGGTACGCCAATGAGCCCTGTACCAAAAAGACGTGAAATTGTCTAGGTTTTCTAACCATGTTGATAAAAATAATATACCTCAATCTGAGAATTTCCGGAGAAATTTCGAATTTTAATATTTAAGCTTTGATTGCGCCCCCTAGCGGCAAAATTTCGAAGTTAAAAATATTTTCCCACATTTTCTCGTGGCCAGTTTAGTGATCATATATTTTTTCCTGAACTTTTAGGTCCAGTAGTTTCCGAGATATGACCGGTGGCCACCCTTGCTGGGACACCCTGTATGTAAATTTGATAAAAATTCATTTTATCCGTAAGTTTTGGCAACAGGGTCATATCAAATCTAACTTGTTGCAAGAATTGATTTGACATTGTTCGTTGTTTGTTGATAAAGTAATGTGATTTTTCGATGTTTTGATTTCATCTATATGTGTAATGTTTATTTGATAAGTTTCAATGTTCAACGCGTTTGACACGCTTCAACATAATTAAATGAGTAGCAACTGCAATTGTAATTTCAAATCTTACTGTTTGTCTATTTTTGTTCTAGCCCTTGATAAAGGCAAAAAATCAAATGCCGAAACGTTGGGAAAATTGAAACGTACAGTGTTTTTTTTTCTGTCCTCATTCCCGCTAACTAACTCTACATGGTCTTTTTCTATCTTCCACCGGAAAGCCTGTAGGTATGGCACTAAATATCTCTGAAGACCCTGTACACTAAAATCAACTTGCCTTCTCGGAAACTTATATGGTTCTCCAAAGGGTTGATTGAATAAAAAAATATTCAATCAACGGCCAAAGTGAGTGGCCTATTAGAATTTCTCTGGAGATAAAGCGATTGGGATTTTGAAAATTTGTATGGTGAGATTTTCAATTATGCTCTCTTCAAATGAAATACTAGCGACGTTGCGCGACAGTAGGTGTCAACTCGCTTGTTTCAAATGTAACACCCTATATTTTATAACATTTCTTGAGCCTACGTAAAATTCTAGGCAGATTTGATGTATCATGTCCTATACCTAAGTATGGGCTTTTTTGAAATAATTTAGTTTTCATGTCAAAAATGACTTAAGTGAGCTTCTATTTAAATGAACATTTTTTGTATAAGAAGGCCTTCATTATTTAATTTGAATTAGATCTCTTGTTGAAAACGACCTACTCTTAAAGATTTTTCACAACATTTTGAAAACTATTATTACATGGTGGCCCAAAAATTAGGTCTGAATTTAAAGTAAGAAAACTGCCAAAATTTAATTTTTTCAAATGGAAACCCCTAATTTTTATCATTTGATCTTATCGAGCATCGAAAATAAAGGTCAGTTTGTAAAAGATTGGCCATTCGAAAAATTAAAAAAAAGGAATTTTTGGAATGGAGAATCTTTCACAAACTCATATTTATTTTTATTGCTCAATAAAATAAAATGATAAAGATTGGGGATTTTCATTTGAAAATATTGATTTTGCCAGTTTTCTTCATTCAAATTTTGACCTTATATTTGGAAAATCTTTTGGAGTAGGTCCATTTCAACAAGAAATCCAATTCAAATTATATAATGAAGGCTTTCTTATACAAAAAATCTACATCTAAATAGGAGCTTAGAAACGTCTTTTTTGACATAAAAACTAAAATATTTCAAAAACTCTCATACTTAGGTATAGGACATGATAAATAAAATCTACCTAGAATTTTACGTAGAATCCACAAATGCAATGATATATCGTTAGTGTAATTCGCAAAGTGCGTGACTCCATTTTTTCTAAAAATATGAATTATTGCGCCATGTTATGCTACAATATCATATCTTTGATCCGAAAAATCTCTATGTCCGGAATATCGACCGTTTTCGAACTGTAGTTGGTATAGTAAGTTGCCTATCTCCGCTCTTCAAATTGTTGACGGTCAAAATACGTATCTCCAGCCAGTGCTATTGTTTGACACGAGGATGAATGAGTGTTCGTCGATTCACATCTAAAATTGTGACATTTTGTCTTACATTTTGGGTGTTTTTCAAACAATTTTAAGAAGGGGAAGTCTATAATTAATTATTTTGTATGACTTCTGAGCAATAATTTAGATATACCTGATGTTAACCGATATTTTCCTATCTGAGAAGATACGCATTTTGCGTCAAAGAGGATGAATAAATCGAGTAACGAATATTTCCACAAAAAAATATGATTTTAGCTTTTTAGCTCTCGTGTGAAATTTTGCTAAATGGAGTTGCGCAGTTTGCGAATTACACTGACGCAATAGTGTGTTCTTGAAAAATAAGATGACAAGTTCCCATAAATTTTTTTCCTAGCGTAAGGTTCACAATTTCGTCAGGAGCACCACTTCGTCATGGCTTTTTTCGAGGTTTTGTTTAATAAAAATTGTTTTTTCTCGAAAATGGTTCATTTTATCGACAATGAACAAGAGTACCTTTTCTTTAGCTTAATGTTCAAGGTATCCAAATTTATTTTTTTTAACTCCTTATCATACAGGGTGTTAAAAATTTGAGCGTTAAAATATACAATCTAGTCCGTCCCTGGTAAACTAAACAAGCTAATTATGTTTTAAGGGAAGTATTTTGAGAGGTCCTTACTACTGTTTATCATATTATATTTTCATTAAATTATCTTGAGTCGTCTAAAAGTTATTCAAGAAAAACAGATATCCAGTGGGGTCCTTTAGGGGGCCGTATCTCCGTAGGGAGGGCCGCTAGGAAAAAAATTTATGGGAACTTGTCATCTTATTTTTTAATGTTCTATCTGAATCCGAGAGATCTCCCACATTTTCCCGGACACCCTTTATAATTGTACCATTTGTTTTACGTATTTGTCTCTAACGTTGATAAAATTTGGTGTTAATTTCAATTTAATGTTGGCGAGTACTCCATCCATAGATAACCTGTTAAACACCTATAATAGATAAGATTGCTATGTTGTCACCGGTCCAAAATAATATTGTTTGTTTCGAATATGTATATGTAAATTTGATAAAAATTCATTTTATCCGTAAGTTTTGGCAACAGGGTCATATCAAATCTAACTTGTTGTAAGAATTGATTTGACATTGTTCGTTGTTTGTTGATAAAGTAATGTGATTTTTCGATGTTTTGATTTCATCTATATTTCTAATGTTTATTTGATAAGTTTCAATGTTCAACGCGTTTGACACGCTTCAACATAATTAAATGAGTAGCAACTGCAATTGTAATTTCAAATCTTACCGTTTGTCTATTTTTGTTCTAGCCCTTGATAAAGGCAAAAAATCAAATGCCGAAACGTTGGGAAAATTGAAACGTACAGTGTTTTTTTTTCTGTCCTCATTCCCGCTAACTAACTCTACATGGTCTTTTTCTATCTTCCACCGGAAAGCCTGTAGGTATGGCACTAAATATCTCTGAAGACCCTGTACACTAAAATCAACTTGCCTTCTCGGAAACTTATATGGTTCCGTACAGGGTTCTCCAAAGGGTTGATTGAATAAAAAAATATTCAATCAACGGCCAAAGTAAGTGGCCTATTAGAATTTCTCTGGAGATAAAGCGATTGGGATTTTGAAAATTTGTATGGTGAGATTTTCAATTATGCTCTCTTCAAATGAAATACTAGCGACGTTGCGCGACAGTAGGTGTCAACTCGCTTGTTTCAAATGTAACACCCTATATTTTATAACATTTCTTGAGCCTACGTGAAATTCTAGGCAGATTTGATGTATCATGTCCTATACCTAAGTATAGGCTTTTTTGAAATAATTTAGTTTTCATGTCAAAAATGACTTAAGTGAGCTTCTATTTAAATGAACATTTTTCGTATAAGAAGGCCTTCATTATTTAATTTGAATTAGATCTCTTGTTGAAAACGACCTACTCTTAAAGATTTTTCACAACATTTTGAAAACTATTATTACATGGTGGCCCAAAAATTAGGTCTGAATTTAAAGTAAGAAAACTGCCAAAAATTAATTTTTTCAAATGGAAACCCCTAATTTTTATCATTTGATCTTATCGAGCATCGAAAATAAAGGTCAGTTTGTAAAAGATTGGCCATTCGAAAAATTAAAAAAAAGGAATTTTTGGAATGGAGAATCTTTCACAAACTCATATTTATTTTTATTGCTCAATAGAATAAAATGATAAAGATTGGGGATTTTCATTTGAAAATATTGATTTTGCCAGTTTTCTTCATTCAAATTTTGACCTTATATTTGGAAAATCTTTTGGAGTAGGTCCATTTCAACAAGAAATCCAATTCAAATTAAATAATGAAGGCTTTCTTATACGAAAAATCTACATCTAAATAGGAGCTTAGAAACGTCTTTTTTGACATAAAAACTAAAATATTTCAAAAACTCTCATACTTAGGTATAGGACATGATAAATAAAATCTACCTAGAATTTTACGTAGAATCCACAAATGCAATGATATATCGTTAGTGTAATTCGCAAAGTGCGTGACTCCATTTTTTCTAAAAATATGAATTATTGCGCCATGTTATGCTACAATATCATATCTTTGATCCGAAAAATCTCTATGTCCGGAATATCAACCGTTTTCGAACTGTAGTTGGTATAGTAAGTTGCCTATCTCCGCGCTTCAAATTGTTGACGGTCAAAATACGTATCTCCAGCCAGTGCTATTGTTTGGCACGAGGATGAATGAGTGTTCGTCGATTCACATCTGAAATTGTGACATTTTGTCTTACATTTTGGGTGTTTTTCAAACAATTTTGAGAAGGGGAAGTCTATAATTAATTATTTTGTATGACTTCTGAGCAATAATTTAGATATACCTGATGTAAACCGATATTTTCCTATCTGAGAAGATACGCATTTTGCGTCAAAGAGGATGAATAAATCGAGTAACGAATATTTCCACAAAAAAATATGATTTTAGCTTTTTAGCTCTCCTGTGAAATTTTGCTAAATGGAGTTGCGCAGTTTGCGAATTACACTGACGCAATAGTGTGTTCCATTTGAAACCAGCGAGTTTACACCTACTTTCGGTATAACCGCGGAAGTCGCGCAACGTTGCTAGTATTTCATTTGAAGAGAGCATCATTGAAAATCTCACCATACAAATTTTCAGAATCCCAATCGCCTCATTTCCCGAGAAATTCTAATAGACCACTTACTTTGGGGAACCCTGTATATCATCACTTTTGTCCAATCAAACATCACTGTTAAAAGTCCTATTTGCTTATAACAAGTTTGAAGACACTCATCAGAATATTCCTTTTGGTATTTCGCTCCACCCACTTTTGTGACGTCAGACTTGGGCAGTTCATACTCTATTAATTTAGTGTAAAGCTTTGAAATAGTTTCTCGACTTTAATAGACTGACAGTAAAAACCTACAATGTGACTGTGTGAATATTCAACTCACAATTTGTTTTACTTTTGCAGAAAGTGAGGATTATTTCGGCCTGCGCCAAAACCATCTTCCTAGAGCAAGCAGTCTGATACCGATTCCACACTTTTCAAGAAAAAATTGTAAATCTTTTGGTTGATAAGAATGTATAGATGGTGAAATTTTGTTGATTTTTCAGATAATCATAGACATCGTTTTTCAAAGAGAAAAGTCAGACCAGCGATTGGTAAGTTCAATTTTTTTTTATGTCTCTACTTTACGAATCAAAAAATAGACCACTTCTACAACAGGTCTATTTCGTAGCACAAAATAAGTAGTAGTATTTTGACTCTTGGTTACGTTACAATAATAGTCAGGGTGAGTCGTTTGAACGGAAAAGCTGAATTGCGCCTAAACCGTTAAAAGATGACGAAATGAGCAAAATGGATTTGGATACAGGATGCCTCAGTGCAATTTGTGAAAATGTTTTTCAGAGTTCAGGGTGTATCATTTTTCCAAAACAGGCATCAACATACTTTGATTGAATGGCAACCACTGTTTATCTTTAAATATTTGAATTTGCATCTTTTCGGACATTTCAAATCCATTTGCAATCATTGATTGAAGATACCACAGAGCACTTCGTTTTTGAGATATTGAGTTGAGACTTTGCCAGCTTTTAAGCAACTGCCTTGGGTATCTTTTGGTTGCAATGCCGTCTATTTGCATCATGTTACCACTTTGTTTGTGACACATCAATGTTGATGAACTTCAAAGCACCATAACTTGACTTTTTCAAATAGTACAGTCGTATGCAAATATATGTGGGACAAAATTTGTATCGTGTTAACCTGCTTGTCACCCCTCAAAAGTACAAACATATGTTGTACAAAGTAGGTATTGGAATATAATTCATGTTATAAGCTTTTTTGCAAATACTTTATCATAAAACGACAATATTGTAATGAATTTTGGCTATAAAAAACACTTTCCAACTTTGATTAATTTATTTTCAGTCAACTATTTATGTGCAGTCACTTATTTATGTATTTGAACTTGCCGTTCACACAAGGGTTAACATCTTTGCTCAATTTATCCTATAATATATTCTTCATGATGCAGGAAAATTACTTGCATAAACAGCATTTCTTGATAAGCTAAATATCGCATTTTGTTCATTGGGAAAGACTTCTGGTCTTGTGGTTTGATTTTTTGCATAGAATTTCTGCCACTGTTCATAATTTAGGCCACTGGTTCCACTGTGGACTGGTCTTCAACATATTCCACAATTTGTTGGATCTTTCAAGTTCAATTTATATTGGGCTGATCCCGGTATGGCTTGACTTTGGATGTTTTCTACTTAGTCAGATAGACAATGACATGATAGGTTATCAGCGCAACCTACACATGAAAAATGTCTTTGTCCAATGGACTAATGCACACGACTGTACTTTGTTACTAAATCGCGTTCAGCTTGTCTTTTCACGAACTTTTCACCCCACATTTTTTTTTCAAAAGTCGATAGTTTGGGAGATAATTTTGTTGTTCTAATAACTCAGGGCCAGCGCATGTTTTGTGGCGTCAGATGGCTCGTGAACAAAAAATCTTGTGTTATTTTCAGTGGCTTGATTGATGCTTTTGTTTATTCATGGTTATTTCTTCGAGATGCGAATGGACTTGTAGATAATGATGGCGCTTTGTGCAGTAGTTGGAAACTAATAGTTGAATATTTAAAATATTCAGCATATTCCATTAATCTCGCCATTTCAATTTATAGTACATATCTATTCCAATACAACTCTTAGCACTATAATTTTGTGATTATTAAATTTATTTTTGCTTGCACGTATTCTATTTTATTAATTCAAATTACATACTAACACCAGATAACCAATTGGTCAATTATTGAAGACTCGATAGTGTGTTATCTTTTTTATTGTATCAGCTAATAACTCTTGATACCATAACAAACAAGATCTGCTCACTCCAGGTTTCGCTGACGTCATTGTGATGTACTGGGAAAATACGTATGTTGAAGGTACATTAACATACGTTCCCTGAACTCATCGTCTCCGTTGTTAATATAAATAATCAAGTACTATCACGAAATACCCAGCACAGCTCTCTTGGCAATATTGGAGACTTTTTGCACCTCTTAAAATAACATAAGTTATTTCATCCGTTATGGTTAACTGTATTAAAAATGACATTCATTTCATCCGTTATCAAGAGAGGTTTTGATCCACTATGCGATTTCACTTTATTCGTTATCTTGCGTCTGACCAACAGGCGAAACATGACAGTTTTCTTAATTATTTCTTGTTAATTATTTATTTCGTCAGTATTTATTTCTATATCTATAATCATTCTTAAAAAAAAAACATCGGACATACCTGAGCGATACCATACCAATAAAATTGAGGATTGATAAAACTATCTTTAAAAAGCACCGACTTTAAACTACACACAGCACCAGTGCTCAAAAACGAGATCCTCCTCCGACTTTCAACTATTTTTAAATGATCTTCAAAGTACAGACATACACAAATTAGTTAGTGGTACCTACAGGGCAAAAACATTAAACAACAATAATATTTATAAGATAAGACGTCAGAAGCAGAGAAGTAAGGTTAGGTCCGAGTTAGATCGTTTTCCGTAATTGAGCTCGTGACAAGATGTGTCAGATTGTTGAGTAGATCAATCCGGAAAAGTATGAAAGAAAGGAGAACATTGTACTAGGTTTTTTTTGTATGTTAAACATTCCATTTTGGTTTCGACGATAGTTTATTGTCATGTAAAGTAGTTATCTGCATCTTATTTTGATCAATTGCTTGAGAATAAATTAATATTAGCAGTACTATACATTCAATTTTACACAATACGGCAACATCGCTGTTGAAAAATAAGCAATAAAATAACGATAAGCGCTTCCTTATTTCTCCGTAATTAAAGGAATCCGTTATAGTTAATTAACGATAAAGGATTGTGATTTTGTCACTGCGCATGCTCAGAATAACGAAAACTACAACGGAATGAAAATTTAAGAGGTGCAAAAAGTCTCTATTGTATCATGATAATTGCCGACTAATATAACAATATGAATGTATGTCTATTCTGCACTATAGACATCACCTGTTATACTATTGAGTCAATACATTCATTCTAGAACCGTTGACGAGTATTGTTTCATTTACTAAAATACGAACAAACCAAAGTGATAACATGGCGATCCTGCCAGCTGAAAAAAAAAACCGTGATTAGTGAAAGTGATTGAACGATCAAACACTACTACTTGTGCCAAATGTGTTGCCACTGAGCTGCAATGAGAAAAAACCAATCAAAGGAGGTGAAAGAAGAAATAATCATAGCTCAAGCAGGCAATAGTGGAGGAGCGACAACCCAAAGCAATGGTGTTTCATTTTTCGAAGTTGGTGGTTTGTTAGTTGCTGCCCTTCTTCTGGTTGCTTGATGTTGTTTGTGAAATTTTTGACTATTTTATTTGTGATGTTGTCCATGCCCGGCGCTTTGCACTTTTTTAGGTTGGAGATGATCACCTCAAGCTCCTCGATGTCAGGGTTGTCAATTTCATCTAGGCCTTTGATATTGGTGAATCTCGCCATTGAGTCTTCTACTTTTCAAGAGTTGAGGGGGTAGTTTGAGATGTAATTGTCGAAATCAGTATTTCCAAGGTCTTCATTGATGTTGAATTGTTTCTTTAGTGAGTCTGCAAATACCTCAGCTTTTTCCTGGTCAGTGAATGCCACCTTGCCTTCGTAGGATAATGGAGGGCATTGTTTTCCTTTGGTGTTGGAAAAATTTCGACACAGTGTCCAAAATTTCGGACTTCTGTCGTCGAGTAAACTGATTCGGATTTGGAAGGTGGTATTTCTGTGTGTTTATTTGCGAGTTTTTTGTATAATGGCAATTGGAGCATTTTCGCCTTTTTCTTCATTTTATTTTTGTCGGTGATAAGGTCCTCAATTTCCTCCGGAAGTGGATATGGATTAGAAAATTGATTTTTTACGGAAGCTGGAGCATTTTCAATGGCATCCTGGATTTTCAGACGAGATCTTCAATTGCATAGTCAATTTCAGTGGTTCCCTGGAGGTTTTGACAAAATTCGAGGTGTTTGCATAAAGTGTTCAGTTTTTTGAAATAAGTGATCTTTTTTGTTTGTTGAATAATTTTCAAATTGACGTTGGAAATGGTAATAATAATGGGGTCATGGTCCGATTATAGAGCGGTGTCACAACGAATGTGTGTGTTGGAGGCGTCTCCACTAACCAGAGCGATATCCAAAATATCGTCGTTTTTTGAATTTCCAGTATGTTGCGTGGGCGTATCTGGTGCCAGAATGTTAATTTGATTATCGTCAGTATATTGTTGGATGAAAAGTCCTTCTTTCGTGTCACGATTGCATTTCCATAATTTATTTTTGGAGTTGTAGACTCCCGCCGCAATTGAGTAAGTATTGTGAGGAAGCAAATGATCCAAGACTTCATTCGCTATTTCCTCCGTCCCTGGTCTGTAGAGTGATGAGATGTTTATTCTTGTATCTCCCACCTCCAATTCGATGGACGTAAATTCGACTGTAGTTGTCAGGTGGGCGGGGCTGGGTCGGAGAATCGCTGCCTCGCCGCGGCGCGCCATAACATTACAGCGTTGCCACCTTCTCTTCTCCCCACTCTGTCGTTTCGAAAAATTTGATAATTGGGGTTGTTGAACTTTTGAGACGGCTCCAAGAAGGTTTCTTGTGATAGGATTATGTCTGGGTCGTGCTGTTGTAGATAATTCGTAAATTCAATCATTTTAGCTAGAAATGAATTAGCATTCCAGCATATAATGATTATTTGGCATGATATTGTGGTTTTGGTCATTCTTGTTCATATAGGTATTAACGTGATGCCTGGTGCCTGTCTCCGAGGTAGCCAAAGTAGTGGAGGTAGGTAGAAGTAGGTTTTCCAATTTTAGACAACGTAAATTCACGTCCCCTATAGCGACATCAAAACGGTTTTCTAATTATTTCATTAGATCTAATATTTTTTGCAGGATGTTTTCGATGACGTTTTGAGGTGGGGGTGGTCTGTTCAGCGGTTGTGGTTGTGATGTGTTGTTTGTTGATTTTTGAGCGTATGATGTTGAACCATTGATAAGCTGATTGTTGATATTTTGCGGTTGGACATAGGTGGTGGGCTGATTATCACGTAACTCATTCATCTTTCTAGTTGGGATTCCTGTCGCATCCGAACCAGTCAGCAGCATGATTTTTAGTGCAGTCGACACATTTAAAATCTTTCTCCTTTGGTTTTTTGCAATCAGAATAAAAATGATTCCCGGCGCATTTGTGGCATCGTGGCTCAGCGTGACCGGTAGACAATGTGTGGTCGAAGACCTGGCATTTGTGGCATTGAGGAATCTTGCCAGGAGTCTGGCGTTGGTCCTCAATGTCCACTTTCATGTGTTGAAGGAAATTAGCTTTTCTGAAAGTGTTAGCTTGATCGTTTTCCACCAACAGTTTTACCAAGCCCGAATTCCGTCTATCATTAATAGGCCCCCACATCAGCCAGTGGATTTCTATTGGTACAACACCCATTTCGGCAAGTTCGGCTTTGATGTCGTTTATGCTGACGTTAATATTCAAACCTTTGATTATCAGATTGGTTTTGCGCTGATCTGGTAGCCTCTGAGTATGGTATTTGATGTTGTAGGCGTAAAAGAAGGCAGTAAGCTTCCTGTGGTCTTCAATGGTAATGGGGGGATCGCAATTCCAGGTCCGTGCTTAAAGTTTTTTATTTGGGCAGGACTGATTTTAACTTTTTCTGCCACTATTAGCTCGTAAATTTTCGCCCACTCATTCAGACGTGTTGTTATCACAATCGGAGGAATAAAAGTTGATTTTGGAATATTTTGGCCAGTTTTGATTGCGCTAAATGGGATGAATGCAGGTTGTGAGTCATTCTGTTGGGTGGATAGGAGAGTTGTTGTTTTGATTATTTTGAGTTGAGATTGTGACGTCGTTTGTTGAATGGTGTTGAGTAGAATCCATGTTGGTAGGTGCATTAGTGTTGGATTGATGTGATAATATGCTGGGTAGGTCGATGTTGGGAGGGTTGACACAAATGTTGCTTTTAATGTTGAGCAGTGGCTTCTTTTTTATTGGTGGAAATTCATCATTTGAAGGTGTGGGTGTTGAAGATGAATCCAGGTTCGAAGGACTGCTCAACTTGCGTTTTGTTGGAGTATCTTGTCTGTATGCTCCCATAAGAAAGCTGACTTGTGCTTGCAGGTCAGCAATGACTATCTGCTTGGCCTGGTCCTTGGCTTTAATGCCATCAATGTCCTTTTTTTATTTGTCACAAAGTTCGTGAAAATTGTTTTTTTGCTGCTCTATAATCAATTCCTGGTGATGGATTTTAGCGACACTGCGTTGATAATTGGTTTTTAGTTGTTCATACAACATCTTGTAGTCGGTAGGGGGGTGGACTGATGGGCATCTTCTTGAGTGGATATGTTTAGTTGGCGAGTGTCCTTGATGATTGCGGCAGGAGCAGTTCTGATTGATAGTAAAGCGAATCTCGAATCTTCATCAATTTGTATTGGTGATGACGTCAGCTTGTGTTTGTTTAGGAAGTCTTGTTGTTTACTAATTGAGTTGTGTTGATCAACAATCGCAGGTGATTCATGTTGGTAAACAACAGCTGGTTAGGGTTGGGCGTAATCATGTGCGCTCATGTTCGACGCCATGGATCTGACGTCATCCTCGATCATTTCAAAATCACTGATGTTTCCCAGTTTAGTATAAGGGTTTTGGGTAATGGGAGAAGTTAGTGGGAGTTTAGGTGGGTTTTGGGTAGAAGCAAAATTTGAGTACTCACCTAAACAAATTTTCTTCTCGTAATCCTTATTTTGGCTACCTGTAAAAGCGCTCGTATTTACCCTCTCAGTACTGGTTTGGTGGCCAGTACTAGAGTCGCGGTCCGACGTGTTTCCTTCATCATCATCTCTCCGAAAAAGATGTGATCTTTTGTTCTTTTTTTTCGTTTTTTTACCGCCGCGACCGGCCATTCCAGCGTTTAGTTCGCAAGAGAATTCACTGTAGAATTCGCTGTTTTCTTTTTCAAAGATATAAAGTAGCCCGTGGTATAACCGAGTAGCACGTGTTCCGGAAAAAAATTTGTGCTTCGCACACAGCACGTGTTGACTCGCGACGTGTCAAATTGACTATATGCCTCTTCAAATTGTCACCCTGTTTATATATTTACAGTGTGTTCCAGATTCGCTTCTCAATACGAGGATCTTGGCTCCTTACACCTATACAGCAAAGGTTAAATAGACAAAGTTTTAAAGGAATCTTATAGTGCATTCGATATCTGGCTTCAGATTCATGTTAGGTCGATTGATTTTGGAGATATCGGTGAAAAACCAAAAATAGCGGATTTCATTTTTTGCCAGTAAATCCAAAATGGCGAATTTGACAGCCGTCAAAATGTGACATTATCAGGACACTCTTTGAAGACGAATAAGATGGCGTGTATGATATGTCCCAATCGTCTTTAGTTTTCCCGCAACTCGCCTCAACTTTCATTTTTCTTATGGCCGCCATATTAAATTTTTTGATTTATGAAAGAGTGTAAAATTTCCAGTCTAGTGAGTCTCACAAGTGTATAAAAGATTCAAGTATCATCAAAATATCACATGTCGTAGTTATGTTATGGCCTTCTTTTCTAAGAAGGCCATGATTCATTTGTCTAAAAATTCGTTTGTAAGCTAAATCTTAGTTTTTTCATCTAAGAAGGCTCCGATATGTCGTTCATTAGTTCAGTATGACAATTGTGTTTTGATAACTATAACTATAAAACAATATAAACTATAAAATAATAAATCTGATAAACAAATCGTCAAAACCTATTGAAGATGCACGGTATTCTTTATTTCCCTATTCAAATAAAGAAAAGCTAGTCATGTTAGCGCTGTACTTGCGGTCACATAGTAATGCCGGCATCACCTCAGCAAGGTCAAGGTATTTGGAGATGTATCCCGAAAGACGGCAGCCTCATAAAACACAATTAAGAAAAACCGTGATTAATTTGGTCAACTACGAACAGAAATGAACTTGTAGGGGTTGTACGAGAAACAGTGGCTCATTGTCAAAAATGCGTTCAATGCGTTGACCTTAAGTTGATACAGTACTTATTCATATTTTGCGACACATAAATCATGGCCTCCTTAGATAAGACCGAGTCCCAACTATGAAGTGTGAGATTTCGATAATACTCAAATCTTTTATGCACTTGTGAGACATCACTAGACTAGAAATCTTACGCTCTTTCCAAAAATCAAAAATCCAATATGGCGGCCATAAGGAAAATGAAAGTTGAAGCGGGTTGCGGAAAAACAAAAGACGATTGAGACATGTCATGTACGCCATTTAATTCATCTTAAAAAGTTGTCCCGATTATGTCACATTTTTGTTGCTGTCAAATTAGCAGTTTCGGATTAACTGGCAAAAAACAAAATCCGCCAATGACGGTTTTTTGTCGATATTTCCAAAACCAATAATTGACCGATCGCAAATCTAAAACCGGATATCGAATGCACTGAGTTTTCTATTGAACTTTCTCCATTTAACCTTTGATGTAGGTATAATAGGAGCCAAGATCCTTGTATAGAGAAACGAATCTGGGACACACTGTATATATAATTTATATACAGGGTGTTAATTAAGTATCTGGCCAAACTTCAGGGGGCGATTCTTTGAGTGACTTTAAGGTAAAAAGTTCATGTAAACAGGTGTCCGGAAATGCAAAGTTTTCAAGATACAGGGTGTCAAAAAAATATATTTTATTACATTTATTTATTAATATCTCAAACACCTGTTGACCGATTATGTTGAAATTTGGCAGTATCATGGACTATGATAAGACGCTAAGTTAGAACCAATTGATTGTTTATTATGACTTCCAGTGGCTTCGTAAGGGGAAGTTGGACGAATAAAAATAACAAAAAAAATGTGCGGAAAGGACACCTGTTTATATGAACTTTTTACCTTAAAATCACTCAAAGAATCACCCTCTGAAGTTTGGCCAGATACTTAATTAACACCCTGTATACATATAATACACAGTGCGGCTCTAAAAGGTCACCACCCCCTTTTTTTTTAATGTTCAATGTGTGCACCAAAAATTTTGAAACTTGGCATACTTTAATTGCTGTCGAAATACTACTTTTTGATGTTACTGACGTTCTTTTAGTATTCAAGATGTCGGCTGGGCGCCATTTTGAAATATTTTTTTAAATTGAAAGGGGGTCGTGTGACACATCATTCGAAAGGTCTTATCGAGTAGATTATTGTGTGAAAATTTCATAGGATTAAACGCATCCGTGCGGATATGACAGCCTGCCAAACTTTTAGTTTTTAAAAATGTCGTTCACATTAAGTTTCAGTTTTTTAACGAGCTGACACATCAGATTCCGGAAAAATGATGGTGAACTCGAGCAAAACAGTACAGGTTAACAAATAGGAATGCTGATACAAAGCAAAAAATTTCAAGATGATAAAAAAAATTTGGAAAGCATTTATCAGCATTATAATACTAAAATCTAAATTAAGATAGAGATACAGTTTTCTCACTATCTCGCCACAGCACTAAAGTTTAACCAAATGTGAAAATCTTGAAACGATATGAGCCAGTTGTTTGATTATTGTGTTAATTAGGAAGTGTTACAAAAATGCCCAATTCGCGTTCCCTCGCAAAAAAAATTGGAGCAATTTTTATTTATGGCAAAAATCGTGATTCCCATGAGACGGAAAGAATCTTCAATGAGCGCTTCTCGAGCCGTCCGATATGCAGGAAATATCTTCGCGAATTGGTGCGGAAATTTATCGAGACTGGTAGTGTTCATAGCTTGAAGAATCAAGGGCGACCATCTATTTCGGAAGATAAACAAATTGCAATAATTGGTGAGATGGTGGTAAATCCTCAACAGTCGACTTCTCAGGTTGCAGACATCTGTGATACTTTGTCTGCTTCTGTAAAACGATTGCTGAAAAAACAGAAATTTTATCCTTATAAATTTCGAATGGTGCACCAGTTGACTGAAGATGATCCTGACAGACGTGTGGAATTTTGCGAAATTATGACCGATAGAATAGGCCGAGAACCGAGATACGTTCAAAATATTTGTTTTAGTGACGAGTGTACTTTTTTTTTAAATGGCCGTGTACACAGGCAAAATGCTCGTTATTGGAGTGACGTAAATCCGCATGTTTTCAGGGAAACCCACACGCAATATCCCGAAAAGGTTAACGTATGGGCGGGCATATTGGGGAACCATATTGTTGGTCCTGTTTTCATTCATGAAATTTTGACAGGGGACCTGTATTTGAACTTGTTAGAAACAGCAATAGAGCCTTTGATTGTACAAATACGTCAGAATAATCCCAACGAATTTGGCATGGCACCAATTTTTCAACAGGATGGTGCGCCTCCTCATTTCAGCAGAAATGTAAGGCAGTATTTGGACATAACTTACCCCAATCGTTGGATTGGTCGTCGGGGTCCGACCAAATGGCGTGCCAGGTCGCCCGATTTAACACCATTGGACTTTTTTTTATGGGGATATTCAAAACAGAAAGTATATGCAACACAGCCAGAGTTGCTGTTTTTTTTTTTGTAAATCATGGATGCGCCACAAAACTACAGAGCATATCTACTTGAAAGAATTACCGCTTTTTGTCAAAATATTAATGTCGATACTTTCGAAAAAGTCTGTCAGGAGTTCTCAGACAGATTATTTCATTGTTTGGAGGTCAACGGAGGACATTTTCAACATTTTTCACAATGAAAATTGGAGTATGCTTTCTTTGTTCTTATTTCACGAATTTCTTTATCTTGTTAGTTTGACAGTCTGTGATATACGCACACAACCCCCCTTTTCATTTAAAAAAATTATTCAAAATGGCGCCCAGCCGCCATCTTGAATACTAAAAGTACGTCAGTGACATCAAAAAGTAGTATTTCGACATCAATTAAAGTATGCCAAGTTTCAAAATTTTGGGTGAACGCATTAAAAAAAAAGGGGGGGACCTTTTAGAGCCGCACTGTATATATATATATATATACAGTGTGTCCCCGGATCGACGCATGAATAGGTGAAAAGGACGAAAAAATTTTGAATTGAAATTTCATCTTCTGGGGTTTAGCCCTGCTTGGATAGAAACTAATTTGGAAATTTACCAAGAACCAAATATTCTCACCAGTGAAGTACTTCTTCAATAGAAGATACGAAAAAATGTTATTCTAGAAAGTTGTTCACAAGGAAAAACTGAGTTAGAATGAGAAATTTCGAAACCCTCCGCCTACTTTGATTTTTTGAAGAAATTAGAAAAGTTTACCAACGAAAACTCTTTAAATGCTGAATCACGCAATTTTGCAAATTGAAAACGAATTTTAAAATAAAAAAAAAACAAATGAATTTAACATATTGAGATTAAATTTATTTTCATGCTATTTTGAAAACTTGGAATGAAAAAATACAAATAATATCAAAATAGGCGGAGGGTTTTGAAATTTTGCATTCTCATTCAGTTTTTCATTCTAAACAACTTTTTTAAATAACACTTATTCGTATCGCCGATAGAAGAAGCACTTTAGAAAAATAGCTAATGGGGAAATTTCCAAGACTGCTTGATTTTTCGGAGCTGAAACTATGTCACAAGCTACTCTCCAACCTCAGAAGAGAAAATCTCAGTTCAAAAATGTTTTGTTTCTTTTTACCTATTGATGCGTCTATCCGGGGACACACTGTATATTTGTTTTCTTCCCCATGGGAGGTGTACTGGAAAAATACGTAAGTACATTCATCGTTTCCGTTGTTAATATAAATAGTACTTTTACAAAATACCCAGCACAGTGTAGTATAACAAACCCGGGTCCGTTTAACAAAGTTGAATGAGGTAAGTTTGATCAAAAGAAGAGACACCTACATTGTGATTTGCATAAAGCTACTTACCTCGAATGCGTCCGACAAAACAATAATTTGAGAAGTTTGAGTAAGAAGGTGGGATTTTTAAATTTTTAAACACGTATTTGTAAGAAACCCTACTTTATTGAAAATATGATGAAGAAGTGCCGTACTCAACCTGGAATTCATGCTGGGAAAAAGAACGGCAGAGAAACCCACAATCTCAATTCCAAAAACCGAACCATGCTATACATCTGTTTTGTATTTTGACGGCAATCAATAAAATTCTTGTTTTCCGTATCGAAACTTGAAGTTCCACGCTCAAGCGAATATATGGGGTAGAAATCAGGAAATAATGAGATCCCGTACGGGAGGCTACTCTGCTAAGTAAGGACAAACAGAAAAACTCCAAGTCATGGTCTCAAACAGTCTAATAATAAAATGATCACATGTTTCGCCTACGCGGCATCTTCAGATCTAAAAACAGGATTAATTAGTGTCACTAATTGCAAAAACTATAAAAATAAAATTACCTTGACAAACTTTTAAAAACAGCTCTTCGTACACATAATTGAAATTGTTAACAATTAATGAGGTTAAGTACGATATAACAATAAAAATAAGAGTTTAAAAAATATAGGTATGTCCGGGGTTTGAAGCAACATCTTTGGCTCACTTTCAAAATCTTTATTAATTACACATTTTCACATTTGGGGGTTATAGGGTTCTTCTCCAAACAGACTAGGAGAGTAATTGTTTTATAAAAATATGTGAACAATGTTTTCCTATTCTATTGTGATGTATGGTACGGCGCCTCCACCACAAGGTTAAAGACCCCGACCGAGAAAGGACAGGCGACAAGAGCCTGCGGGCAGTTGATAGCCCCAACAAACCTATAACAATCCTTAAAACAAAGCGAGTCGCATCTCTCCCACATAAACGATGTTTTCAGATGCAAAACGGCGGGGTATGGTGGCTCGGGAGTGACTTAAGAAAATTAGTTTTGGCAAAATGCGATCCGAAGTGCATAGCTGCGTAAACGTGGGAGGAAAGGCCTTTTGTGTGTTCACTGACTTCAACAACTGAGAAATGTTATTAAAAATTGGCCATGTCAACGCACGTTCTCTAGTTTGTAACTTCGATAAGATGAAGAATCACATTTTGGAGCAGGATTATGATATATTTGGAATATCTGAGACGTGGTTGAATTCCAATATTAACACAGATGTCATCCAGATTCAGGGCTACAGATTCACGCGAAGTGATCGGTTGACAACCACAAGAGGTTGGGGCGTGGGACTATATCTAAAGGAAAATCTGAAATACTCTACTCTAATCACAAAAAGTCTGGACTTCCTGGAACACCAATGGGTTAAGATCACATTATCAGGAGCTACTTATGTGATAGGTGTAATTTATAGGCGACCAGGCTCAAACTATCGGGCTTTTCTGAATCATATGGAAACAACTTTTATTGATTTATCTTCACATTATGATAGGTACAGGGTTATTCATTATATTTTGACACCCATCTACAGCTCTTATTGCGAGTGATAGAAAAAAACTTTAAATACAAAAGTTTTGGTTTTTTTCACGTAGTATCTTCTGGTGATAGCGGATTCAACAAATCGAAATCATAACATAGAAAAAATTCATCAAGTCATATTTTTTTAAATGGAACACCCTGTATATTATTGACTAAAATGAAAGATCTCTTTAATCTGATTTCAAATATATATGGTTTGTAGGCATTTGGTTCAGTCACTTTGAAACTATTTGAATTTAAAAAATATATTTTTTTAAACTACAACAAATATTCACAACACTAACTTAATCATATAAACTATCAACATTCCATTAAAAACGAAGCTACATGTTTTCTACATAACCCCCGTTGTTTTCTAAGCACTTGCGAATATTATGTAATAATTTATTATTTATAGAAGAGGTGATAAAGTTTGGATTTTCTCTGTTCAATTCTAATACTGCGTTATTGAGTCTTTGTCTTATTACTTGTAAACTTTCGGGTCTATTATAATACACCTTGTTTTTCAGGTATCCCCATAAGAATATATCACAGGGGTTAAGATCCGGGCTATTTGCTGGCCATCGGATGGTTCCATGTCTCCCAATCCAGAGCGCGTATCTATTATTTAGATAATTTGTCACTTGTAAAACATTGTGGACTGGGGCGCCATCTTGATGCCATATTAAATTATTATATCGTTGAACTGGGATATTTTCTAATAGTTGTTCTATTTCTGTCTCCAAAAAATTCAGATATCGCTCACCAGTAAGGGATCCTCCATATATAATGGGTCCTATGACCATATTATTCAACATACCACACCACACATTAATAGATTTTCGACCCTGTATCTTGACTGCCTGTATTTGGTGTGGATTTTCCGTTCCCCACCAATGCTTATTTTTCCGGTTAAATACCCCCGCCGTTGTGAAAGACGCCTCATCGGTGAATATTATTTTGTTGAGAAAATCTTCTTCTTCTTGATACCTTCCAAGTATCTCAGCACAATATTCAAGCCTCTGCCTTTTATGCTCGTCGTTTAGATTTTGCACAGGTAGAAATCTATAGGGATGATATTTGTATCGTTTTAGCGTTCGCTGAATCTTGCCATATGACTTTCCAGATAACTTTTGCACATCAGGTATCGAATATTCAGGATTCTCTAAAAATGTTAAATAGGCGTTCTAACAAGTTTGTAAAATTCTTATTACCTTGAAAATAAAGTAAAATATCAAGTTCTTCATCTAAATTTCTGTCGACTTTTCTCTTCTTTCGTTCAACGCTATTGCGCTCTTCAAAATGCTTAATTATGTTCTTGATCGTGTTTATGGTAGGGATCCTTCTGCCCGGGTATATTCCATGATATCTATTTCTAACTATTGAAACGCTGTTATTATTTGAATAAAATAAGCGTATTATTTGACTTTTTTCTTCCGCCGAATAACCCATTTGAATTATTTTTCGAATAATTTTCAACACATAACACAAGAATTTCGTTGTCATGATTACGACGTTTCCAAGGCAATTTGATTATATTCAGAGTAACAGACTATAATGAATGATGATTTCTAATTGTGGAAAAATAAATTATAAACTCAAATAGTTCCAAAGTGACTGAACCAAATGCCTACAAACCATATATATTTGAAATCAGATTAAAGAGATCTTTCATTTTAGTCAATAATATACAGGGTGTTCCATTTAAAAAAATATGACTTAATGAATTTTTTCTATGTTATGATCTGGATTTGTTGATTCCGCTATCACCAGAAGATACTACGTGAAAAAAACCAAAACTTTTGTATTTAAAGTTTTTTTCTATCACTCGCAATAAGAGCTGTAGATGGGTGTCAAATCATAATGAATAACCCTGTACATCGGGGTGGGTGATATGAATGTGAATTTTCTCAACCCAGATGAAAAGTCTGTCAGTGAATTGCGGAACATCTTGGGAACCTTCAATCTCACACAAGTGATTAGCGAACCAACTCGTATTGGTAAGAATTCCTGCTCTCTGATAGATGTTATTGTTACCAACCTACAGACAGAAGACAATAAGGTCATAGACGAAGGTATTTCCGACCACTTCGTGAATTCCTGCAGCATTCCGATAGAAATAGAACAAACTCAAGCCATAGCTTCTTTGTATAGAGATTTCAAATCAATAAACGTACAGGCCTTCAACACTGACTTGCAGCTTATACCATGGCATATTCTGTATACTCTCGATGGTGTAGACGGGAAAGTTGAATTTTCAACAAATAATTTGGTGAATCTGTTTGATCTGCATGCTCCATATAAACAATCGACAAAAACCCATAAACGGCCCTACACTCCATGGGTGACAGATACCATCAAGTATATGCAGAGAATAAGAGACAGAGCGCTAATTAAATTTAAAAAAAAGAAGACGGTGGCAGCTTGGGAATATTATAAGCAACTAAGAAATCTTACCTAATCCGCTACACGCAAAGAAAAGTACATTTACCTGTCACGGAAGCTCGAAAACAGTAATGTCAAGGATAAATGGAAAGAACTTCGAAAAGTGAATGTAATAAACAATAAAGCCACAGATATTCCAGCTCACTTGCAGGATGTCAACATGTTGAACTCTTTTTTTGTAAGATCTGTGGCTACTGACAAAAAACCAAACCCAGAGGTTCTACAGTTTTATAAAGAAAATTTGAAAAATACCTGTGAGGTTAGATTTGAATTCAGAACAGTATCTGAAACAGAGATGTGTGAAATTATAAAAAACATCCACACAAATGCTTGTGGCAGCGACAAAATAAATCTCACAATGCTGATTGTATGTTGCCCTTGCATAATCGAGCACATTACTCATATAATGAATGAATGCATATCCCAACAGTATTTCCCTAAATCCTGGAAACATGCTCTATACTCCCATTGCCAAAGTGAAAGATCCACAATCACCAGAACAACTTCGATGTATAAGTATCCTGCCTACTATCTCAAAAATATTGGAGAAAATACTGGAAACGCAAATGCGAGAATTTCTCACCAAGCTTAAAGTACTACCAGAAAAACAATCTGGATTCCGACAAGGATATTCGTGTGCAACTGCTCTATCATGTGTGTTAGACGATATATTACATTCTCTTGAATGCAATAAGATGTGTGCTCTAATTTTGCTTGATTATTCCAAAGCCTTCGATCTTGTCAATCATGAGTTGCTGATGTCTATTCTTCACTATACAGGCTTTGACCAGAAAGTCATTGCAGTGATCAAGTCATTTTTGGAAGATAGAAGACAACAAGTCAAAATTAATAATTACTTATCATCAGAACTGACCGTAACTCAGGGAGTACCACAAGGTAGCATCCTCGGGCCATTGCTGTTCACGATGTACACATCGGGATTCGGAGCCTCTTTGAAATTTTGTGACTACCATATGTATGCTGACGACACACAGCTCTACCTTTCTTTCGATAAGGCTGACACTCGCGTAGTGTCGAATAATCTCAACGGAGATTTGGAAGCGATCCTAAAAACATCTCAGGACCACCTACTTAGTCTTAACACGGATAAGACATGTGCTATGCTATTTGGACCAAGAAAGTTTAGGAGAATCGTTCATAGTGAGCTCAATCTCAAAATTGGTTCTGTACCAATTCAGTTCACTGATACTTGTAAGAACTTAGGGTTGATATTAGATCAGAACATCCGCTTCAAGGAGCACATAACAAGTATTCTAAAAAATGCATAATTTGCATTAAAACTTATTTACTCTCGAAGGAGATTTCTTGATAAAAAAAAGCTATGTGAGACGCTAGTACTATCACATTTCAACCACTGTGATGTAGTGTATGGGCCCTGCTTGGATGCAAATGACAAACAAAGGATCCAGAAAGCCCAAAACAGCTGTCTAAGACTGATCTATGGTATTCGAAGGCCAAACAGAATATCGGATAAGCTGTGCGATGCAAGGTGGTTATATATGGACAACAGAAGAAAAATTCACAAGGCATGTCTTTACTTCAAGATCTTGAAAACCGGGATACTAACGTATTTACATGATCGACTTTCATATCGAACAGACATTCATAACCTGAATCTACGCCATCGTAATCATTTAGTTATTCCCAGGCATAGGAAGTCTATATTTCGAAGGTCTTTTTCATATAATATTGCCACTTGCTCCGAACTAGGTTCTTACGATTTGCGTTTTTCAATTAAATATTTCAAGATAAAATGTAAAGAAAAACTGTTCAGGTCTCAGTGTTCTTAAATTAAGGTCCTGATTTGTTATTTATTGTATTAAAATATGTTGATTCGCATAAGTATGTATTTTCTTTGCTAAGATAAGTTTATTATAGATACTATTTGTACAGCACATGGGGAAGAATCGGTACTTGTTACCTACCATGTTGCCTTTATCAATCCTACTGTTATTCTTTAAGTTATGGTAAAATGTGAATTTAAAATTGGGTTGGTAATAAATGTATTATTATTATATTATTATTACAGCTTATGTAGAGTCAGATTATATAATATCTGACCATTCTATAGTACAAATTCTTGCAAAATGTTCAATCGCAGATAATTATTCGAAATTAACAAAAAAAATTCGGTCAAAAATCAATTATGATGAGATGGCAAACATATTGATTAAAAAGAATTGGGGTTACTCGGTAACTGATGTTGACGTAGCTACCGATATTTTCACAAATAATGTTCTATCAGCAATGGAGTTGGTTGCTCCAAGTAGGACTGTTGATGTTTTTGATCATAATAACAATAATACATGGTTCAACAGTGATTGTTACAAGGCTATTACACATCGGAATTTGGCATATAAAAAATTTGCTCTTACTAATACAGTAGAGGATTGGAATTTTTTCAAAAAAGAAAGAGATACATGTGTTAAAATTTTGAAAGACACCAAAATACGGTATTATGAGAGCAATATAGATATGAATAACGATAATCCGAAATTGACGTGGAAGCATCTCAAAACAATTGTTGGGACAAAAAACAGTAGACCTACCTTTGACAATATAGACTGCAATGAAACAATTTATAGCGATGACTTGGCCAATGTTTTGAATCGGTTCTATGTGAATAGTATCAAATACATCGTGGATAAAGAACAAGATCCGAATGATGATGCTGAAGTTATCCTGCAAACGGTAGCTTTAACTATCACGAAAATGGAACGATTCGAGCAAATCACCATCCAACAGCTGCTAAACTTGATCAAATCACAGAGGAAAAAAAACAGTACTGACGAAATAGGCCTTGACGTCATCAAGAACCTGTTCCATATCATAGGTTATCCTTTACTAAATACGATAAATTTAAGTCTTGAAAAGGGTTTAGTTCCTCAGAGCTTCAAAACCTCAACTATAATCCCTGTTCCTAAATTGTTGAATACAAACAAAGCCGATAAACTAAGACCAATCAATCTGTTACCTTTTTGTGAGAAGTTGTTGGAACTAGTAGTTTACAATCAAATAGTTGAATTCATCTCTTTGAATAAAATACTACACAGCTACCAATCTGGGTTCCGTAATTCACATTCATGTGAAACAGCACTTCAGTTAGTTGTATCTGATATGAAAACTATCCTAGATAAACCAAGGGTCGGTATCATTTCAGTTTTTATAGACTTCAAAAAAGCGTTCGAAACTATAGACCGTAAAATATTATTATTGAAATTGAAGAAATATGGATTCGATGGGGTTGTTTATTCTTGGATTCAGCATTACTTAAAACAGACAGGTATCAGGTAACTGAAGTTAATAACTCAATATCGGACCCAGAATTGAGCAATATCGGTGTTCCTCAAGGTAGCGTACTTGGTCCACTTCTCTTTATACTTTATGTCAACGATTTGGGAGAAGTTTTACAGAAATGTAGAGTACACTTTATCGCAGATGACACACTCATTTACTATTACGGTGAAGATTTTGTTGAGGTCACTCAAACAATCAACTGTGAATTGCGGAAACTATCTAAGGTTTTTAAGATGAACAAATTAATAGTGAATGAGAGTAAATCTAAATATATGTTCATTGGTAACCCCGTCTTACGATCCAGATTTTTAAGCCACAATTTATGTATCAAGATAAATGACGAGCCATTAGAAATTGTAAATGAAATTAAATATCTAGGTTTTATATTGGATCAGGAGCTAAAATTCAACAGCCATATAAACTATATATGTAAAAAGATTGGGAAAAAGATTGGGTTTCTGAGAAGAGTTTCGCCATTTCGATCAATGTCTACGAAACTTACAGTTTTCAATACATTGATTCTACCACATTTCCATTACTGCTCATCTCTAATTTATACAGGTTGCTCCAAAGCTAGTTTTGAGCGATTACAAATCATTCAAAATAAAGCTATGAGAGCGATCTTGTGTTGTAATCGGTACACTAGTGTCGCTTTAATGACTGAGTGTTTGGGATGGTTAAAAATTGATGAGTTTCTTTATTTGCAAACCATGATATTCATTTATAAAATCATTAATAACCTCTTGCCGCAATACTTGAATTGTCAATTGATTCCCGTCTCACAAATACATGAAAGGTGTACAAGATCAGCAAGCTCTATGAATTTTTATGTCAAAACTAGCCATAAAACAAGTTCAATGAAAAATTTATTTCATAAGGGAGTGGTACAATTCAATCTTATACCTCAGAATATTAAATCTAGTGAAAATATAATAATATTTAAAAAGCTGCTGATTGTACATTTGAAAAATAATCCTACTAAGATAGTGTAGTGGTTCATACTTAGATAGCTACTTAGTTATTTCTAGTTAGTGTATTTTATCTCAATCATTTTTTATAAGTACGGTTTTTGAGTTCAATAAATGTAAGTATTCATCATCTTGCAATTTATCGGTAAGATGTAATTTATTTTGCTGATATCGTTGTTTATATGTATATAATATAAAATTGATCTATTTTGTAACTAGTGTAAGTGAGATTGTAAATATTATCTTTTTGATAAATAGAGGTCTATTATTATTATTATTATTATTATTATTATTAAAATGAACAAAAACCTCGTTGAAAATTTCCATTGCCTAGAATATGAACTTATCATGAACCGAAACGTTGTTCATAGATGCTTGGTTAAACCGCGATCTCAGTGATTTTCATCTCCCCGAAATATCGCCGCTCCTCCACCATAAAAGCATGAGCCGCGACTCGTTTAAATCGGTCAAGCGAAACGGGAGAAATCTCCGTTTGTTAAATAAAACAATCGAACTTCCCCACCACTTTATTATGATAGATGGAAAAACACGTTTTAGACAAAAAGTGTAGGTAAATAGTCAATAAATCCGAAAATGAGCTTATCGATATATATTCATTGGACAAAATTCCATAAAAATCATATTTTTCTACTTGGTGTTGGTTTTTACGCCCCCTAGCGACCATTTCAGAAAGTTGAAAATATTTTCCAGGTTTTTCTCTTGGCCGTTTTAGTAATAAAATTTTTTGCCGCAAGTCTTTACGATGACAAGTTTACGAGAACTGGCACCCTGTCGCTGAAAATGAATCACCCTGTACAACTGTTTTGTATTTTAACTGCGATCAATAAAATACACGTTTTCCGCATCGAAACTTGAAGTATCACGCTCAAGCAAATATATGGGGTAGAAATCAGGGAATACAGAGGTCCCGAACTGGAGGCTACTTAGCTAAATTGAGTCAATCTAGATTGTTTGTTGAGGATACTGAGGTCACATACGGGAGGCTATTCAGTACTAGTTAGTAAATTGAATCAATATTTCTAGATCGTGGCTGGAAGGTTTGATGTTTCACTAGAATATTCACTCGTCTCGGTGGTAAAATGTTAATCAGTCGAATCTAGAGCCTGAACATGAGGTCTCATAATACGGGAGGCTACTCAACTCGAATCAATGATTTCAGTCAATATGAAGCAGGCAAAAAGCATCAATAATTGTAATACCAAAATCCCAGTACGGAAAGAGGGCAATTTCTTCTTCTTCCTAATTTTGATTTAAATCAAATTGTTCACAGCATCAAACGGTTTGATCAAATACAGTGATACAGTATAAATACAAATTCAATTCACTACAGAACAGTAAATCCAAACATGAGTACAAATTAAATAATCAACATTATTAAAAATTTCATTTTACTGACCTACAAATAGTTGATTTACCACTACAATTCACAATTATTCACCTTTCAAATTCATACAAAATCACCAATTCTCTAACTGTTATCTCTCGTTACCTAGCAATCATTCATTATTATTTCTTTTCCCCGGTCACTATTCCATTTTAACAAAATTACGGAACGCTTTTAATGTCACAGAAAATCAATGTCATAATAAATGGAATGATTCGGTTCTTCATACAAAGTTGTATGGGACATCCAGAAACCAAATTAACATGAAACAAAAACTATATTTTGAATAGGCGGTTCTCCTCAACAGCTCTCTTGGAAATATTGTATCATGATACTTGCCAACTAATATTACAATATGAATGTATCTCTATCCAGCACTATGGACATTGACTACCTGTTACTTTTGAGTCAATACATTCATTCTAGAACCGTTGACGAGTATTGTTTTATTCACTAAAATATGAACGAACCAAAGTGATTACAGTGAGCTCGGACTTCAAAATTCATAGGTTACCTAGGAAACTGGGTTACCATGATACTGAAACAAACAAGATAAACTCACGTCATACTATGATAACTCTCGCACATCCCCCGCAGAAGTCATCACGTGACCTACCTCAAATCTATACAATCAATGTCACGCGGGGACGACATGCGCGGTTTTTTGTTTTTTTTTGTCCAGCTATCATGCTAATAAATCTCATCAAAAACAGACTGAACGTGCCATGAAAAACATTTTTTTGACATCAACGTCAAAATGACATCTATTGTAAGCCTCTAAAAACTACTAAAAATCAAAGAAACTTGAATTGGCGGAACAAGAAACTACATAGTTATTTATATTGAGGAATAACAAATAAATAGCGAAAACATTCAACTGCAAATCACAAAAACTGTTCAAAATGATGGTCACTTTGACTTGATATGTAATTGATTTTCATGGCACGTTCAGAGTGTTTCTGATAGGGTTTGTTGAGTTTTTCAAATAAACAAAATTATCTCTCAAACTATCAACTTTTAAAAAAATATGCAGGGTGAAAAATGCGTAAAATGACAAGCTGTGACTAAATATCAAAATACAGGGGGTGCTATTTAAAAAAAAACAAGTTATGGTGCTTTGAAGTTTACCAACATTAAAGTGTCACAGCAAGTGGTACCATGATGCAAATCGACGGCATTGCCACCAAAACATACACACAGCAGTTGCTTAAACACCTGCAAAGTCTCAACTGTATATCTCAAAAACCAAGTGCTCTGTGGTATCCGAGGTGGTATCTTTAATCGATGGTTGCAGACGCATGCCAGAAAATGTGCGATGAAACCTGCTCTTCATAAATGATACACCCTGAATATTGAAAAACATTTGCACAAACTGCACTGGGACATCCCTTATTCAAATCCATTTTTCTTATTTGAATATCTTCAACGCATCTTATGAGCAATTTAGTTTTCCCGTTTAAATGATAATAATCTTTATTGGCATAAATTGCGATACAAAAAACTCGCTGTAAAATAGATTGTATAGAGTGATCATGCAGAATACAAAACTAGAAAAATATTAATATTAACAAAAGTATAAAATAAACCAAGTAACAAAAGAGAACGCAAGGACTGGATAAAATATGGCAAAATATAGGTACATCAAAAAGTATCTAGTACATGTGCAGTGAGCACAAATCAGTCTTTTGAACACTTTTAGATTATCACAGTTTTTCAACTACAAATTGATGCAAACCATCAAATTTTGACCAACTTTTACACAAAATAGAACTTTATAAGTTATGACTAGACGTTGTTTCTATTTCTAATTTAAAATCAAAAAGTCTTATTTCTAGTATCATAATAATTGTGAAAGTTTTCCAATCCCGCAGTTTAAATATAGGATGAAAGCAGCCTTCGTTTAATTTTAAAAACTAACACAAATACATCGAACATCCGTTTTTGTCTTATTGACAACATATCAAGCACATGTAAACATATTGACGCATACAGATTACATCCAACAATGACACGCATTGCTCTATTACTGATTACTGAAGTACAGGCGCCACGAGTTTCGGGCTGTTGGCCCCGACACCACAGCTTGGGCTTATTGTATCTTTTCTGTGCCTGTCTCTCATTGCCCGAATAAGGTTCATAACTCGTTCTACTGTTTCCCTGCTCTATTATGTATCATTTGAAAATCGTCAATGATGTACTGTGGCATAGTGTATAACAGGGAAATACATGACTCCAAATGAGGAGCCGCAATACTCTTATACAGTGCGGCTCAGGAAGTTCCCTCTCCCCTTCTAACTTTTAAATCGTTTGATATATGTATTACAGTCATTTGGTGCGGAACAAGGGTTTTTTTTTCAATCGAGGTATCTCCATAAGACCTTGGACCTCACAATTCCAAAATGTACCGTATTCTCCTTCGTTTCTCTGTTTTTATAGACCAAGTGTTACGGGTTCATTTTCTTTAGTACCGATCAAAACTTCACTGACCGAAATATTTTCCACTATGGGACTATAAGTTTCATCGCAATCCTTTTCGATTTTGATTTATTTTATAATGGGGACTACCTTTAGCAGAAACTTGACTAGCATGAACTTTGATCCTGTAGTTCTTATCCTTTTCTATTCCAGTACTACCTATCTTCTTAACTGTTCTGAGAGATATCTAGTGCATCGGCAACGCGCTATTTGATGGAAAAAAATGGATTAAGTTAAAAAGATTGAGTTATAGTTTGTGTAGTGCCTGTTTGGCAAGGTGAAATATCCTACCACACGCAATAATCTTGAGGAGCGTATTTCCTATTTATTTGAGAAAATTTGCGCGCAAAAATAATCGAGCATAGGACTAAGCTGACGAGTACTCATCGAACCCGACCGAACGCCCTACAGTGGATATGTTTCTTATGCTCAGCGCGGATTAACCAGACTTGAAACATTTAAGAGAATTTGTGAAAGTATATGACATTATTTTACTTACTTCGTAGACAGCAGTTAAGGGCAAAAGTGGCCCACCAGCATCCCTTTCTTTTTTAAAATAACCAATCAACTTTGAAATGATAGCTTGGTCGTTTTCGTTGTACCGAAAAGGCATTATGTGAATTAGATTCGACCAAATTCGAAAATTTGAAATTGATATAATAGGCCCCTTGCATGTGTTTCAATTTCCCTTTAAATTTCACGTGACCCGGAAACACTATGCTATTGATCCTAAGCCGGTGACGTCAAACTGGACTTGGATCCGTTCTCTACAGTTATCAGCTGGCGTGAATAAGTGAGTATTTTATTGGTTTAAATGGTTTGTGTATCATGATCTTTCTTATATTGTTATCCTACTAACCTTTTAGCTTCAACTCTCCAATGTTGAGCACATGTAAAGAAATCATTTTTGCCAAAAAATCACCACATCAATAAATTCATCAATTCGATTCTTCAATTTTGCCTTTACAAACCCTTCAGACATTATCGATAATAATTTTCTCATAATACTGTTTGGACAAGAGGATTGACAGAGACGAAACTACACTGAAAAATCACGAAAATGTATTGAACTTTAAAAAAGTTGCGTGTTAGTGAGAGCCCACATAACATTTGTAGGTTAAATGTCATGTCTAGGCAGGGACGGATTTCAATCGAGGTTGGGCCACAATGTTGCCGTTTCTCTGTTTGTAGTGTCGGTTTGGATGGCATAGCATTGAGATTTCAATTTGATCAATATGGTATAGGATTGTTAAAGTGAGTGGAGGAGGTTGTTTGTCTATTTTGATATTTCAATGTTTGAGTCTTGTATTTCATCGGAATCCAGAATCATCATATAAAATAGCTAAGTTTCGTGGTTTGATTCTGTTATTGATCATAAATCTAAGATGGATAATAACTATAATAATTATTGTGCAGTGTGCTGTGTGCAAAAGTCAAAACACATTTTCAACTAAAGGGAACCTAGTGTACAGGGTGTCCCATTTTGGGTACTTTTGCGGGGTATCTCCGTTATTCTTATAGATGGAAAGTTGCGGTTTTCGCGACAGTGTGCTACTTTTTCGTGAAACTGAAGATGCCGTTAATAAAATTTTCATAGCCCTTTTCGTTTTCAAGATACAGGGCTAAACTGAAAATGTTGCATTTTAAGGTACCCCTCGTATCTTAACTATCAGATAAGTTATGGAAAATGTGAAAACTGTTTCTTATATAACTTTTCCGTAGAACTCGATTCTGCCTTCGGAATTAGTATACAGGGTCAGGTCACCCTGTATATTTATAGTCCATAAGATTTGTCTTTTCTTTACCTTTTCAAAAATATATAAGAGTATGCACTTTAAAAAAAAAAAATTTTTAGCCTCTAACTTTTTGACCTGACCCTGTATACAAATTCCGAAGGCAGAATCGAATTCCACGGGAAAAGTATATAAATTCCGATTTTGCCTTCGGAATTTGTATACAGTGTCAGGTCTAAAAGTTACAGGCTATTTTTTTTTTTTTAAAGTGCATACTTTTATATATTTTTGAAAAGGTAAAGAAAAGACAAATCTTATGGACTATAAATATACAGGGTGTTCCATTGAAAAAAATAAAGTTGGGTCCGATAACTTTTTGACCTGACCCTGTATACTGATTCCGAAGGCAGAATCGAGTTCTACGGAAAAAGTTATGAAAGAAACAGTTTTCACATTTTCCATGACTTATCTGATAGTCTAGATACGAGGGGTACCTTAAAATGCAACATTTTCAGTTTAGCCCTGTATCTTAAAAACTAAAAGGGCTATGAAAATTTTGTTGACGGCATCTCTAGTTTCACGAAAAAGTAGCACACTGTCGCGAAAACCGCAACTTTTTTTCTATAAGAATAACGGAGATACCCCGCAAAAGTACCCAAAATGGGACACCCTGTACATGGAACAGTATGGTCAATTTATCTTGTCCACGTTCCAAACCTGTCTGGCTCGTCAAATCTAATGTCTTATCGAAGCGAAGAACCAAAGAATATGTTGGAGGGCTACCTGGCAAGTTTTTATTTTGATATCGAAACCAATGATATACAGGGATTTTAAAAAGTTATTTACCTAACCGACTTTTTTTTCAAATGGAAAGGGAAGTCGAGTGATACCTCATTTTGAAGGACTTAACATCCTCATTACACCCTGAAAGTTTGAGGTCGCTGTTTCGTTCCAATTTTTCAATTTTGGGCCAGTATTATTTTCCAAAATGACACTCAATTGACGTTTTGACATTCTCAGCTGTCACTACTGTGTTGAGAAATGCAGAACGTGCCCAAATATTTTGTTTTGTTAGTTGAATCATTAAGGACTCGAAGTACTTTTCACATGAATATACAGGGTCCTTCATTAGTGCGTCGGGCAATCCTAGCGTGGTTATTTACAAAAGTAGAAAAAAAAGTTTTATACAAAAGTTGTAGAATGTGACTTTATGCATATTTTAAAAATATTTGGAAACATACAGGGTGCGTCACAAAAGTATGGCACGAAAAAGTATGATTTTTTTAAATGGAACCCCCTGTATATTAATTGATATTTCAATTCTTTCTTCAATTTGGAACAAAAATTGTGCCACAACTAATGTTCCTAAATTCAACCGTTATCGAGATATCGCGTTTTAAAAATGGCATTTTTGCAACTTTGACATGCTATAAAACTCAAACTATTCAAGTTAGAGGAAAATGGTTTGCACTTTCCTATCTTAACTTTTCAAGAGCTCTTCTGTCATTTGGATAGAAGGTAACGTCAACTGTCAACTTTTTTCGGCACATTTTGACATTTTTTCACAATAATGGATTTAATCTCCTTGAATAGCTTTAGTTATTTATTGCGACGTTGATATTTTTCGTATGCAAAAAAACTTTGTAGGGATACTTTTCAAGTCTAATTGATCATTTTGATGCAATAAAAAAAATACGTGCAAGGGGCCTATTGTCAGTCGTCGGCAGACTTTTGACAATGTCACGTCATTTTCATGTCGTCTATCCGAACGACTTTGTCAAGAGCTTTGAAGTTTAGTTAATTGAAGACTTACGTGATTTTTTTTCAATGTGTAAGAGAGAGACGGAGAAGTATGACGTAACCGCAAGAAAGCCGTGAACAGACTGTATGCATGAACATTTTTGGGTAAAATTCAAGGTCCAATATTTTTTGAAAGAATAGAGATATTCGAATGCGGTTTGCGGTTTGCGGATTCTTGAAGCTAGTTTCGTCCGGATTAAGCTGCATGAAATGGATCTCTCGTGAAAGCAAAGAATAACGATGTACAGAGTGATTCATGAAGTCATGCATAAAATCAAAAATTTTGTGTGTATGCCATTTCAGTGATGATTGAATTCAGGCTATAAAATATGGTTTGTTTCTATGGTGATATTGATATCTCGGAATGATTTGGTCAGTTTTTGGATTCAAGCCCGTTACCCATACAAAACACATAAATTATGATTTACAATAATAATTAAAATGTTAACCTGTTGCTAACCGACGAACCGCTGCATATTTTTAAAGTATATCATGCCTAACCGCAACTAACCAAAACTTATTCCTCATAATACCCATACACAGCACATAAATTATGACTTACAATAATAATTGAAATGGTAACCAGGTGCTAATCGACGAACCGCTGCATATTTTTCAAAGTATATCATGCATGCCCAACCCAAACTTACCCAAAAATAATAATTGTTATAACCCAACAATAATAATACAATCGATGTATCCTAAGAAAATGTTCAAGATTGAATGGTGAAGGAGGAAACAAAAAAAATTGACCGAGAAGTATCAGGCCAAAAACTCTAAACCACATCATAGAAAAAGATAGAAGAAGTTATCCAATACAACTCCCAACTCCTGAGGTATCTCGAAAAGGATCAAAACAAAAAAAAAATTGACCGAGAAGTATCAGGCCAAACTTTAAACCACATCATAGAAAAAGATAAAAGAAACCATATCATAGGAAATGATTAAAGAGGTTATCCGACACAATTCCCAACTCCTGAGGTATCTCGAAAAAGATATAAAAAAAGATCAACAATAATAATACAATCCATGTATTCTGAAAAAAATTTCAAGATAGAATGGTGAAGGAGTTGAAGAAAACATAAAAACACATTATGGTGGAAGGGATAAAAAAAAATTGACCGAGATGTATCAGGCCGGAAGCTCTGAACCATATCATAGTAATGATAAAAGAAGTTATCCAATACAACTCCCAACTCCTGAGGTATCTCGAAAAGATTAAAAAAAAAAAAAATTGACCAAGAAGTATAAGGCCAAAAGCTCTTAACCATATCATAGGAATAGATAAAAGAAGTTATCCAATACAACTCTCAACTTCTGAAGTATCTCGCGAATGATGTAAAAATTTAAAAAAATAAGTCAATCAACCAAACTCAAACATAACCTCTCTACATCGACGACAATATTTGTAATAGCCCCCTTTAGGTACAACGGAAGGGGGGGGGGGGCGACGATGGCGGCAAGCCGCCTCCGTCGCCCCCACGTCAGAGCAGATACCCTCTTTAGATAAAACGACGTCTGTATACTTGATAGCCCCTTTTACAACTACGATGAGGAACGTGATAGCCCCTTTCAGGTATAATGACAGGGGGGGCGGCGATGGCGGCTTGCGGTAAACACCCTCTTCAGATAAAACGGGGACTGTAAACTAGATAGCCCCTTTTGAAACATGACCTCTCTACACCGACAACGACGACGATATGTACGTGATAGCCCCCTTCAAATACATACAACGTCAGAGGGGGTCGACGATGGCGGCAAGCCTCCACGTTTGGCCCCACGTCACTGGCGTCACGACGATGGCGGCAAGCCGCCTCTGTCGCCCCCACGTCAGAGCAGATACCCTCTTTAGATAAAACGACGTCTGTATACTTGATAGCCCCTTTTACAAATACGATGAGGAACGTGATAGCCCCTTTCAGGTATAATGACAGGGGGGGCGGCGACGGTGGCAAGCCGCCATCGCCGGGGCAAACGCCCTCTTCAGATAAAACGACGTGTATATACTTGATAGCCCCTTTAAAAACTACGATAAGGAACGTGACAGCCCCTTTCAGGTTTAATGACAGGGGGGGCGGCGATGGCGGCTTGCGGTAAACACCCTCTTAGGTAAAACGGGGACTGTAAACTAGATAGCTCCTTTTGAAACATTACCTCTCTACACCGACAAGGACGACGATATGTACGTGATAGCCCCCTTCAAATACATACAACGTCAGAGGGGGGCGACGATGGCGGCAAGCCTCCACGTTTGTCCCCACGTCAAAGCAAAGACCCCCTTAACGTTAGATGAAACGACGCTTGTATATTTAATAGCCCCTTTCAAAACAACCCAACGATGATGTACGTGATAGACCCCTTTAGATACAACGGCGGCAGAAAGGGGGCCATTTCAAAGCAAAGTAAGGTCCTTATACGTGATAGCTCTAACCTCAATTAGGTACAACGCGGTGGCATAGCCGGATGGGGGCCCCTTTGAGTAAAACGTTAATAGCTCCTCGTAAGTGAGATCCCGGGGCCCATTAGTGTTCGCGGGAGCGCCTTCAAAGCAAAGTTAGGCCCCTATAAGTGATAGCTAACCTCAATTATGTACTACGGTGGCATAGCCGTATGGGGGCCCCTTTGAGTAAAACGTTAATAGCCACCTGTAGGTGAGAGTCAGGGGGCCCATTTGAGTCCGCGGGCGCGACGCGGCCCCACTAGGCGGCGCGCAGAGCGCCGCTGAATACATAACGAATGGGAATTTTTGACCAATATTTCTAGAATATGCTATGACAGAAGACAAAAGCATCATTTTCGGATTTAACACCGAAGGTGTTGATTGTTAATAGCAGATTCATTTGACAAGAATGACGAGAGACTGAACAGTGTATGTCGAGCACATGTTAAGCACTTCAGGAAGGAGTATTTTCTTGGACAGCCTTCGAACAGTATCATGTCAAGTGTCAAGTCAATTTCATTTCGAAGTGAGACTGTCAAATGTCACCATGCCAAATGAAAATCATATGTTACCATCTACAATTAATGTTGTTTAATCACACGTTTTTACGCCAAATTCATTGTGGATGGTACTATTTGACTTTCATTCTGCAAGGTTAAAAGTTGATTTTGTCAAAAAAAAAGGGAAAAAAGGCGGTGTAAAATATCTGAATACTGATCCCGTTGCTTTGGAAATGAATACTGTTTGCATTATTTTGAACATTTAGTACATTTCAAAGCAATAGATTTTTGTACATTTTGATTAAAATGAGGCGCTCATCGGTGGCGGAAAGAGAAAATTGCATCCGACATCTTAACGAAGGAGTATCAAAAAAAACATCGCACACTTTTACAACGTCAGCAGAATAACAATCCATAATTTGAAACTCCGGTTTGAAACAACGGGTACACACAATTATCGACATGTAGGTGGACATACAAGAAGGATTAACAGAAGAGTTGAGAGAATTTTGTTGCGAGAAACCGGGCAGAAAAGATCACGGAGCTCCAGAATGCTGAATGACACTTTGAGACGACAAGCTGGAGTAAGAGTGTTGGACCGAACAGTGAGAACGACGTTGAACAGGAATAACTTGAGGTATGATTTGCTTGAAAATGAGAACTGTCAGTTATAAAATGAAACCTTTTGAAACGTAGAGCCCGTCGAAAAGCAAAGTGTACACGTTTGCTACCACATCACCGAGCAAACAGACGGACATGGGCAAATCAGCATGCTAATTGGGGTAATGCTGAGTGGAGTAATTGTTTGTTCACCGACGAAACAAGATTTAATTTGATTCAGTCCGATGGCGGAATGCTGGTTTGGAGAGAACCAAATCAACGATATTTGGAAGAAAATATGGCCCCTCAAGAGGCATTTGGTGGTGGAGAAGTAACAGTGTGGGGAGGTATCATGAGAAATGGTAAAACCGAACTTTTTGTCACCAACCGCACTATTAATGCAGCCGTTCATGAGGAGGAAATATTGCTTCCAATAGTTGTTCCGTTTGCTAGGAATTTCTTTTAATGGATGATAACGCTAGGCCTCACAGAGCGCGAAGGATCGCAGATTTTCTGCTTAGACAGAATATCAATAGAATGGACTGGCCTGCCAAATCTCGGGATCTCAATGTGATTGAACATGTTTGGTGACATTTGAAACATAAAGTGAGATCGCGTGAACAAGCCCCCGAAACGATAGAAGAGCTGAGTGAGGCCATACGTGAAGAGTGGAACAATATTCCACAATATTTTATTTGAAATCTTATGGATAGTGGATACCCTACCCAATCGATGCCAAGAAGTCATACGAGTTGCAGGAGGACCAACAAAATATTAGCGATAATTTTTGAAATACTTACGACATACCTTATACATTATCTTTAGTTTTTTTTTCTGTTGATTAATAAATAGCAAGCTTTCCAAAAACCGTAGAAATGAGTCTATTTATTGCGAAGTTATAGCACTTCAAACATTTGCTAATTAATTTATGTTTGATGGCGTATCTAATGACAACGGGCTTGAATCAAAAAACTGTCAAAAATATCCCGAGATATCAACATCACCATTGCAACAAACCATATTCTATAGCCCGAATTCAATCATCACTGAAATGGCATACACACAAAATTTTTGATTTTATGCATGACTTCATGAATCACTCTGTATATCGTAATTCTATGCTTTCACGAGAGATCCATTTCATGCAGCTTAATCCGGACGAAACTAGCTTCAAAAATCCGCAAACCGCATTCGAACATCTCTCTATTCTTTCAAAACATAGGTTTTGGACCTTGAATTTTACCAAAAAATGTGCATGTAAAAGTTCGAGTGTCCAGCAGTTTAGTTCAAGTGGTTAAGTAATGTTACAAAGTATTTGAAAAAGTTTACCGGTAGGTACTCTTATAGCTATCAAAAGAAATAAGAATTAAGTATTGAAAAAGGATTTAAAATTCGCAAAAGGGAAAAGTGTGAATTAGGTTTAATTCAAACCGGTACCACAGGGAGTGAAATGTACATGAACCTTTTGGGGTGTAGTAATACGTGGATATCAATACACGGCGCAAGTACTATTCAGTTACATAAAAAAAAATAGAAATCAATTAGTAGTTATTGACAATGAGTACAACCGTTAAAAGGTTGATACTTCAATAAGAAAATGGTTACTTGAAGAAAATATTTATGAATTAAATAGTGAAATGTTTACAAACTCGGATGTGAAGGGTTTTAAGAAAATCTTAATTAGTATTGAAGTAATTGTTGATAAAAAGATTGAAGTAGTAGCACTATTTAATGAAAAAAAAACTGGCCTGTTACTGTTGCTGCCTCAAGACTGCCACGGTTTTATTGGTTATTGAAATTTAAATAAAGGTTTAGTACCTGTCGTTCTCCAAAGTAGCTTCAGCTAAAATGAGGTTGTTGAGTGAGCGTGCAAATATGCCCAAGCTCAAAAGACCCGGAGAGCTGGGAGGGTAAGCGCCACTGCCTTGTAACGGACCAAGTCAGAAATCCCCAAGATGTCCTTGGAAACTAAATTTCAGCATCACTATCTCCAAAAGAAACGAAACAAAAAAAGACTCGCGTTTACCTGTGCTGTGACTTCACCCCAAATAAAACAAAATAAGTGAGGTTAATTACAAGTTTATTATAAGAAAAAAATGTTTTAATCAATTGCGCAAATCAACGAATATGCTGAATGAACTACCTAATACGTTGAGGCTCCCTAAGTGATCATCTATCAATGAAATCAAAACTATAATCGTTAACTTGGTACTAATAATAATTGTACGTTACCACATGCGGTATAAGTTCAACATGAACTAGGGTGAGCAGTCGGCTACACGAACCAGTACGTACAGTTGTTGACGAAAAATGTTGTAAACTGTCAGCTGACGTCATGAAAAAAAACCCTACAGGAGTGAAGACTGATATAACTTCCTGTAGTACTGTTGTTTATACAAAATAAATAAGATACATTCCAACAGTCACCAGACTATGAAGAAAATGACATTATCATAATAATTAATACCATCGCAACGCTGACAGCTAGTTTTTTCCCAAATGTTTTCCACAGTCAACACTTAAAACTGTGATGGAAATTTGATATCAACTGTGTAGGTTATGAATAGAAACAGCATAACATATTGATAGTGAAGCGTTACAACGTGGGTTAATTACAAAAAAGTTTACTCATTAACCAAAATTGAATTTGAAAGAAAACAGTACGAGAAGTACTTGAAAATATGTCACTTGAAAAAAAATGGAAAAACAACTGGTATTGAGTGACGTTAGTTGTCGAATGTTATGGTATTAATGCATGGTCACGTGCAAAAAGAGCAATCCGACTCATAGACCGTCAGATAACGACAGATTTTGCTGACTGATTTTCTCGCTTTAGGGATTTTAACCACTAAAAAGTATGTCAGAGTTGAGCACAAAAAATGAAAATTTAGCGACCGCAAGTGTGCTAGGCATATGGAAAATTAAGATTTCTTCTGCAAAAAAAAAGGTTTTTTTTTTCATTTTCTCGTTTATGGCATTTTAGCACATCAACAAATATTACAATGTAATAGTGGAAAAAAAAAGCCATAAGGATTGGACGTGCTTAAAGGGTTGAAATAGAGGTGCCATCTTGTAAAAGAATACTTGGCTGCTGATGCATTTTCTCGCTTATGGCAATCGAAAGAATGAATTTTAATATCATAAGGAACCCGACAAAAATTTCCCATAAGCCGATTGGATGTTGAGGTAGATTTTTCGGACGGTAAATTTTGCAATTTTTTTCTTCCTATTCCGGCAGATTTTCTCGTGAACGAAATAAAAAGCAATAAAAATGTCTCAATCTAAAACTCTGTTATAAAAAACCCATAAGTCTAGCTCGTGCTTATCATAGTTTGTGAAGCTACTCAACTTGCAGGAAAGTCAGAGAAAATTTTTCAAATTTTCTCGTTTATGGAAATTGGCATGTGGGATGAAAAACTGATTTCAAGATCGGACAAAAAAAGCCAAAAGACGAAAACATGATATCGACATTTTATTCAAATAAATACATACAATCATTTGAAAATGATGCTGTGAGAAAATTGAAAAAATCTGCTAATTTTTTTTTGAAGTCTAGGACATCACAACAACAGAACGACTCTGTGCTTAGTCAATAAGAAATGCTGATAAGTAGCGAATATTGCCACTTATTGGTATTGGTAAAAATAGCATTAATTACGAGTTTACTACACATTATTCTATTTCATTTCTATATTCTGTCAAGATTCAGACGATGAATCATTATTAAGCGAGAGTTTCCACGAATAAAGCATATTATTTTTTATCCTTTAAGAATATCTTTTTTTTTTAATATGATGTAGAAATTGAGTAAATTGAATGAATCCTTTATTTATCATTATTCTTTGGTCAACATTTTATACGACTCAAGTCCATAACTATTTTTTTTTCACATATTTCAATCACACTAAAACTATTTTCTGTCGCACTCAACTTGACATTTCAATAAAAATTCTGTTACCTGACAATTCAACGAAAAAGACTGTTATGATATGATTATGATTTTTGAGTTAAATCAAATTAAACTGCTAAGTTTAATCCAAGGACATGATGACTTGAGTATAATTCGGTAAGACAATTTAATGAATACGTAAATCCCTAAAATAACAAAAAGACGCATTTAAAAGTTCCGTTTGTGGCTGGAAAAAACATTGCTGCTCATGGTAATTTTGGATACATAATTGTCACTATCAAAAAAATATTTAATCAAATAAGTTCTGCCTGTATCCTGTATTTGACATTATTATCATGCCTCCGCCTCATGGCTTCCAAGAATAAAGTTTGCAATGTACACGCCAAATCCCATGAAGAAATAAGCAATTTGTTTCCAATTATTGTCTCGCAGTAGTAGTTTTAAATAATTTTATGTTAAATTTTCAATCCCATGTTGGCAGTAGTTTTAATCAAATCACACAGCTGAAACTTACAGTGGATGAACTTTGGTGCATAGAGATTATTCACTAGTTAGTACAGAATAACTTGAGAAAAAAAATTGAAAAAATGCTTTTATCAATAATTGGAAAATAATAGTTTTTAACATGCCTTGTATAAGCCACTGTCAACCAATAATTTCATTTTCAAATTGTAATTACATTTATTATGTATACCTAATACAATTACAAAAAGTTAACATTATTTCTTGGATGAACTGTTCGAAGTGCTCCCTATTCACTGACAATATTCTAAACGGTTATAAAAATCAAAATGAAATTGTTTAGTTAAAAAAATTGTCAATGGAGTTAGACACGATAGGAAATTGGTTGTCACCACGCACTATATACATGTTTATTTATATAAAACGTCGATATCATGTTCTTGACTTATGGCTTTTTATTTCTGGTCTTGAAACCAATTTCCCTTCCCACATGCCAATTCCCATAAACGAGAAAATGAAAAAAAAACACAAATTTTCGTACAACTTTACAACTTATGGCTTCTTTTGAAACACATTAAAAGCTTATGGGATTTTTTGTATGATGTTTATCAATTATTAAAATCATACTGTTTGAATGCCATAAATGAGAAAGTTTGCCGGACGACGAAAAACATTTTCGCAAAATTTTCCGTCCGGAAAACTTACTTCAACAGCCGATCGGCTTATGGGAAATTTTTGTCGGGTTCCTTATGATATCAAAATTCATTCTGTCGTTTGCCATAAGCGAGAAAATGCATTAGCAGCCAAGTATTCTTATACAAGATGGCACCCTTATTACAACCCTTTAAGCACGTCCAATCCTTATGGGAGTTTTTTTTCACTATTACATAGTTATATTTGTTGATGTGTTAAAATGTCATAAACGAGAAAATAAAAAAAAAATCCTTTTTTTTTGCAGAAAAAATGTTAATTTTCCATATGCCCAGCACACTTGCGGTCGCTAGATTTTCATTTTTTGTGCTCAACACTGATATACTTTTCAGTGGTTAAAATCCCTAAAGCGTGAAAATCAGTCAGCAAAATCTGTCGTTATCTGACGGTCTATCACCTCCAGTCAAAAATCCCCAAAAAGGCACAACTCTGGAGTAACGGCAAAACGGAAACTAATTCCACACAACTAAACACTCCAGGGTTAAAATAAGGTATGTAACAAAAAGATCCATCAAAAGATGACCAGGATATCTTCCGATTGTAGTTGTTAGCCCCTTTGACCGTGAGAGATTCAATATCAGAATGGCCTTCGACAGATGACCATGACAATCATGACAGAGACAATATGACATAAGCGAAGGTAGGTCAGTTGACATGGGTAACCATTATGCTCGTTTGCCCCCGGGTGTAGAGAACCGTAGAAAGACAATGGACAATTTGCATACATTTGCAAATGACTTGAAATTTTATATACGTATTCTAGACATTATTTGAAAGTCACCAGCGAAAAAAAATTTTCAAAATACCCAAAAATATACTAAATAAATGAAAAAGAAGACGCGAGTTACACTGCATGATCGCAAAAAGGGTGGGGCCATATTACCCTCCCGAGTGAGAGAGAGTCATCTCAGTCAATACGTCAGACGGAGATAGATAGTGTATCCTGTGACGTATTGGATGTTGATTGGCGCTCTTTAATCGGTGATTACTACATTATTAGAGGTCGTAGGTTGATTTTTTAAACAACAATGGCATCAGTACTTACTAATCCTTATATTTTTCATATTTCCAAAAAATGTGCAAATTGTCCATTGCAAGAAGCCGACAAAACTACACCGGGTCGAGCAGAGAAAACAGAATAGCGATTACAAGGCATTACTGGGTCTTATTGCAGTTGTTTTGGGTAAGAGAACGTTAATTTCGCCAAAAGAAAAGAATTCCCAAAGCCGAATAAATCATCCCATGTCCGGCAACACTGTCACGCAGAAAGGATAACCTGTTGAATGTTGAATGACATTCGTCATTTGTCAGCAAAACGTAAATAAACAACTAATCAACAGAATTGATTGAATTGGGTGGAAATGGCTGTTGAAGATGAAAAATGATGAGAGCAATCAATGATCCATGAACACAACAGGCTGACCGAACTTATTGGCAAGGGATGAGAATGGAATTCGAATCAAAGGTAAACAATGAATATATGAATGAAAATCAACTGCTTAAAACGAACAAAAGATCCAATAAAACCAAAGTAACTCGTAGTGGAAATAAACGATTTCTGTTCGCTTCGGTGATGCGAGAAATCCCAATATCACAAAGTGCCATTCCTGCGACAGATTCCAGCAGCATATGAGGACTCATACAGCCAAGTTTACGACCAAACGATTTAGCCAGCAAAGCATCCATTTTGTATTTTAGTAATGTAGTTGATTGGAAAGATTCGAAGAAGCAAAAAAAACCCCTAAAATTATGTCTATTCTCAGTAACCAACTCATGGTGAAGAGTGGGGTTAACTCACCTCGTTAGGTTTAAAAGAATTCGGCAAATATCTATGCCATCACTGGATAAATCACACCCATTTCTTCAAGGGAGGTCCATAGGCATTATGAATGTAAAATATCGTTAAATCTCAACGATACATTCGAATATTTAAAGAGAAAAATGCCGCCCAGCACTTTAACGTCTAGCACTCCTGGCTGACGGGATCAAAGTCAAGGGGGGGACAGGAAATAATACCATGTACCATCGACATTGTCAAGCTGTCAAGTGTCTGACATAGAGTAATAAATCAAATGGACAAACAGCAAATGACCCCAAAAGATTACACCTAATTGCCATAATGCTGACCGGAAATTGAAAACATTGCAACATCGTGCCGGAAACTAACAGCTGTGAAATATGAAGGTTAAGGTAATTTGTTGATAAATAATGAAGAGACGGATTTAGAAGATTTCTTGAGAAGTGGAATTTTAGTGGAAAATGTGAATACTACACTACAAACACACTTGAGTAATTCACCCTAGCTCCACTGAGCTACAGATACGGAAGTGGGTCTGACGAACTTCCTCATGGAAAAGAATTTGTTACAAGTGCTAGTCTTCTCAACCTTTGGACGAAAAACAGTGAGACGTTCCAAAGTATTCAAGAATCGATTCAATATTATCATGGAAATTGATTCAAAATCGTATGATTTCTTTATGACCTGTCACAAAATGAATATTGGGTGGAATAGGAGTGATTTCCACAATGAATATGGAATCATCAGGTGTCACAAATGTTGCAGATATGGCCATCAGGCTAAGGAATGTGAAGAGTCAAAATTATGCTCAAAATGTGGAGAAGAACATGATATCAAAGACTGTGTCACTGACGTCGTTGAGTGTTCAATTTGTTCATTGTCAAAAAAAAAATACGATGTGAAGTTGAAGACTGATCGTGCACATGTATGTGAAAAAGCAATTAGACTTTAGTTCAAGTTATGATTCCAGGCATGTATATTTTAATCGTCAAGGCTTTATCAATAGTTGGACTTTAGTTGGAAACCCAAAATAATTCTTTTGTCTGAAACTCATGTCTCGGAGAAGGTGGATCCAGTTGAGTTGAATATTGGGGGTTATTTTCTGAAACAGAGCTTGACCACCAACAAGCGCACTGGTGGTGTTATGGCGTTATTGAGAAATGATGTCAAATATCAGATTAAATATGTAAAGTGTCTTAATAATTTTGTGTGGTTGTTGTCGGTTAAAATTTTCAATTATGGCTCCAAACATCTTATTACTGTAATTTACCATCCACCTAAAACCGTAGAATGCCGAATTTGTGGATTTTTTTGTTCTGGATGATGTGATTGAGTACGATGGAATCAATTTAATTGAGGGTGATCACTCAAGCAGTCATCTTATGGAGAAAAAATAATTGAGAACGTTTACGCCAATGGTCTCAATCAGGTTGTCAGGTCAGGACACCTACAAGAATTACACAGCGAAGCCAGGCTCTAATTATTGATAATGTCATCACCAACGTTAAACGGGCATCACATACAGTACTGTACATCTTACTCAAAAAATAAATAATCACTTAATTATTTCTGTTTTGCTACACCAACAACCGGAAAATAACTGTGATATTACCTTCAACCAAAGACTGATGAAGAACTACGACTATGATAAATCACAAGAATACCTGCTCATCATTCCATGGAATAATAACTCTTTAGATGCAAATGCTCTGGCAAATTCGTTTGTTCAGGGTATTTTGAATATTCTGGATATAATGTGTCCGAAATCGCAAATACACATAAAACAAAAATATTCAGATAAGAAATGGATTACCTGGGAAATATGGGCGATGATGATGGTGAGGGACCGTTGATATAGGAAAGCATTCTTCGAAAAAACCGATTTTACTTGGAATGAGTACAAAAACTTGAGAAAATGCTATTGTGACACAAATTCAGGCGGAAAAAGAAAAATATTATCATGAAACAATCGACAACAACAAAAATAATGCACGAACCCTCTGGAAAAACTTGAAGACTTTACCACCTGGAAAAATGGGAGAATACATGATGAAATCATCTTCGAGAACGGCGTTGTACAGGATGAGATGCAGATTGCCACAAGCTTGAATTTATATTTTGTAAAAAGTGTGAATACGATCATTGAAAACATACCAAGAACTTCAGCCTGTAATAACAACATCATCTTCTCTGGATCAATGTTTTCTAAATTTGATAACATATCAATGAAACAAATGAAGGATATCATGAAAAATATGCGTAATTTTGGAGGAGGGGAAAAGGACATTTCAAAGCGAGTCTTCTGCGATGCTTGTTCGGTGGTGGGCGACAGAATGCTAGACGTGATTAACACGTCACTTTTCAGTGGATTATATCCAGAAGAGTGGAAAGTATCCACCATAACACCGGTATCGAAGGTTCGTAACACTCGCAGCATGAAGAATTCAGACCCATCAACTCAGTTCCTTTCTAGGAGAAACTAATGGAATGTTGTGTGATAGAACAACTTTAAGATCACTGTGATACAAACCATAGTTCCTGATAAGTCCGGTTTTCAAGAACGTCATCCGTGTGAGTCTGTTCTAATCGATTTATGTAACAGTCAAGTCCTAATAGTGGTTGTCAAAATTTTGTGTTCTTGGTACAAGGTCGAAATTGTCCGAGGAAGATGTTACCAATAAAAATATTGTTATCAATAATACAAAATAAGAAAACCAAAGTTCACTTGGGAGTCATGCTAGACCAACATGTAGTATAACAACCACGGGTCCCTTCAACAAAGTTGAATGAGGTAAGTTTGATCAACAGAAGAGTAACCTACGTTGTGATTTGCACAAAGCTACTTACCTCGAATGCGCCCGACAAAACAATAATTTGGGAAGTTTGAGTTAGAAGGTGGGACTATTAAATTAAACACACATTTGTGAGAGACCCCACCTTATTGAAAATATGGTGAAAAAGTGCCGTACTCAGCCTGGAATTCATGCGGGGAAAGAGCACGGCAGAGAAACCCACAATCTAAATTCCAAAAACCGAATCATGCTTCACAACTGTTTTGTATTTTTTCAATGCAATCAATAAAATATTCGTTTTCCGTATCGAAACTTGAAGTTCCACGCTCAAGCAAATATACATGGTGTCAAAATCAGGGAATACTAAGGTCCCGTACGGGAGGCAACTCAGTCAAATCGAGTCAATATCTCAAGATTGTTTGTTGAGAATACTGAAGTCCCATACGGGAGGCAACTCAGTTATAGTTGGTTAATTGAATCAATATTTCTAGATGATGGCTAGGAGATTTGTTGTTTTACTAGGATATTCACTCGTCAGGAAGATAAAATGTCAAATCTAGAGTCTATACATGAGGTCCCTTGATACGGGAGGCAACTCAACTCTAGTAAATCAGTCCAGTCAATATAAAACCTGCATAAAGCTTAAAGCAGCAATAATTGCAGTATTAAAAATTCCAGTACGGAAAGAGCAATTTCTTTGTCTTGATTTTAATCTAAATCAAAGTTGTTCACGCAGCATAAAACAGTTAGATTAAATACAGTGAATACAATTACAGAACAATAAATCAAAAACATCAGTACAAATTGGATAATCAACATCATTATAAATTTAATCTTACTGACCTGCAAATATCTGATTTACCAACCACAATTCACAATTATTCCTTGCAGTTCATCCCTTCAAAATCTACCATTACTTCAAAAATGTGTTCCTTCAATCAATCGAAAAACCCCCATTTTCTCACTGTTATCTCTCGTTACCTCGCAACCAATCCTTATTCTTTCTTTTCCCTGTTCACTATTCTATTTTAACGAAACTATACGGAACGCTCCTAATGTCACAGAAAATCAATGTCATAATAAAGGGAATGATCCGTTATTTTATACAAGTTGTATGGAACATCCAGAAACAAAATTAACATGAATCAAAAATTATATTTTGAATAGGTGGTTCTACTCAGATCGCCCCTTTGGAAGATTTTCGAAAACTAAACTTATGTGGTGGCGACAATCTTCCAACACCTAAACTGTTTTTAAAAATACACTGACAACATTGCCAACATCTTTTAAACAATTTGTAAGACCCAACAAGAACTTACAGCCAAAATTATACAACATTATCAGGATGAATACAAAAACAGTTAATCATTTAACAAACAATCGAAGCAACAACCAAATTTAAAACTCAGATCGATGATAGAAGTTCAACTGACTGAAGTTATATCTAATTACACTTTCTTGATCAGGTTAGTTTGGGTTAGTCTTAGTATTTTAAAGCGTATAAACATTTGGGAAAAGACTTATCAATCATTCTATATGGATCGAAGAATAACGGACAAAACTTACCAATGATTTTATCAGTTGCATTGAAAATAGGTTTTTCTCGCAATAAAACTAATAAGTCACTTGAAAAAAATGATAATTGATGGATTCTGGCAAGTATTGTTGAACACGCATCTGCTTCACAGTCTTAGACATACGATTTCGAATAGCGAACGTTTTATTCTGGTTAGCTAAGAACGCCCTTAGTTGTCAATAATATATCACAGGAACATGACTTTCTGCTTGAAAACCTCGCATAACTGTGAGAATAGCTCCAGCCAATTTCGTGAATAGTTAAATGAGTTTCAAACGAATAGGACAAAACGAGTAGATCATCAATGTACAGGGAGATTCATTTTCAGAGTCAGGGTGCCAGTTCTCGTAAACTATTCATCGTAGAGACTTGCGGCAAAAAATGTTATTACTAAAACGGCCAAGAGAAAAACCTGGAATATATATTACATTTGATTTTTTTGGAACAAACTCAAAAACATGCGACCATTTCAGTTAACGACATCTAGCGGCGACGGCGAAGGTCAAACATTCAAAACCAAAAAAGTTTTTTGAAGTGCAGATCATGCTCTTTCATATGAGCCCAAGCTCGTTTAAATCGGTCCAGCGAAACGGGAGAAATCTCCGTTTGTTTAATAAAACAATTGAACTTTTCCCACCACTTTATTATGATGGATAGAAAAAAACGTTTTGGGCAAAAAGTGTAAGTAAATAGTCAGTAAACTCAAAAATGAGCTCATCGATATATTTTCATTGGACAAAACTCGATAAAAATCATATTTTTCTACTTGGTGTTGGTTGTTACGCCCCCTAGCGACCATTTCAGAAACTTGAAAATATTTTCCAGGTTTTTCTCTTGGCCGTTTTAGTAATAAAATGTTTTGCCGCAAGCCTCTACGATGAATAGTTTACGAGAACTGGCACCCTGACTCTGAAAATGAATCACCCTTTACTTGAAAGTGAACTCAAAGACCTCTGGACCAGACTTTCTTTGGGTACCTCACTTCCTGAATCAACAAGTGTAAGTTATTCAGTTTAACAACATTGAATGGTGACATGTGGAAAGGAACGCAAAATGACATCCAGGTAGAGCTTGGGATTAAGTCATGAGAGGACAACCATCAGTTTCGTCTTCGTCCTGAATTGGAATAAAGGAAAACGTTGGCAATGTCGTCAACATACTGCCTAACAAAATTGCAAAGGTTCGGTTTAACCACGATTGGTGTGAAAAATGAATTATTATATTATTTTTGTTTAATCTGAACATATTATGTCACAATTATCACCTTTACCTTATAGTATCGAATATAATACGAATAGTTCTTGTAGCAAGGGAAAACCGTAGGTTTGTGTTTATTGTTTATAATTCCACTTTTAGCTTTGTAAATATTTTAGGAATTTGAGTTGCTTGAATAAAGAAACTACCTACTGCAAATTGTTTCACCCTGATACAGGAACTGACCATTTTTAACAAGCTCAAATTCGTATATTCGAGCACAGAAACGATATTCGACGCAACCTCGACGTTTGGATTTGGTGAGTGTTACCCATTTATTATTTGACTTGGCCCGATATTTGAAAAATGGCTTCCCAAATGGATGGAAGTTCTCGGAATCAATGTCCAATGTGTAACCGGCCATACAGGGATGAGAATATGGTAGAATTCACCACATGCGGAGCATGGTGCTGTTACGAATGTGTCAAAGTCACTGACGAAGTAGCAATCAACGACACCTGGGAATGCCCACCATGTGAAGCTGCTTAAGATGTGATTCTTCAACCTCAAAATCCAACGGACGTAGCCATAGCTGATCTATCGAAAAAGAAGAATAATGGAGATTTGGAACAATCCAAGCATAATAGCTCCATCCTTTCCTTGTCTAGTAGAAGAACCTCTTCTTCCAAAAACAGCAAAATCAAACTGAGGCTTCAATTATTACGCGAGGAGAGAGCATTTTTGAGACAAGAAAGGGAATTACTGAAAGTGTCTAGGAAAATTATGGAAGAAGATGAAGAGTCAGATCAAGAAATAAGTGACTCTGAATTAAAATGCGTTGATAGCTTAGCAAATAAATCATTGTCAACAAAAATAGAGAACAATCAGCATTTAGGGGATTATCACTCACAAAACGTCTTAGATCCAAAAACATGAGGTATCAAGGGAACAATAGGCTGCCAGAAAAAGTTTAGCATTTGAATTGCCAAAATTCAATGGTTCTGCTTGCGATTGGCCCTTATTTATAAGTAGTTTTGAAAGATCGACTAAAATATGTGGGTTTGATAATAATGAAAATCTTATACGGCTTCAGAAAAGTTTACACGGAAGAGCAATGGATGCAGTATGCAGCTTTCTCATTCTTCCAGAATGTGTACCACAAATCATTATTTCTACTTTGAAGATTTTATTTGGATGGCCTGAGCAAATAATCGAGAACCACATAGCAACTATAAGCAAGCAACCGTCCCCCAAGCCAGATAAACTTGAAACTCTAGTGGAATTTGCGTTGTCTACAAAAAACCTATGCCTCTCTATACAAGCCGCAAAACTTCATGATTATTTGAATAATCCTACACTATTACACGCACTTGTAGAAAAACTTCCGACGCAAATTAAACTAAATTGGGCGTTATATAGAAGCTCACTCCCAAATACTATTGGTTTACTGGATTTTTCAGAATGGATGTTCACCATAGCAACTAATGTTTGTACTGTAATTCCTTCTTTGAATCCATTGGATAATCAAAAACAATCAAAAGCGAGATTGAACAGCCATAATTCAGAAGAGTCGCAAAACAGTACGATAAACAAACATTGTACGATTTGTCAAGGAAAATGCCAGAATATCGCATCATGTGAAAAATTCAAAGAGCTGTCTATATCAGATAAATGGAATACTATTCGATCATTGAACCTTTGTCGATTATGTTTAAAACGTCATAAATTTCCCTGTAAATATCCTGTTGAATGTAACCAGAATGACTGTCAGAGAAAACATCATCCAATTCTTCATCAAAATTATGAACATTCTACACAGAATAAAAGTTCTGAGCCTGAGCCTCAACAAGTTTCCGTTTCAGCTCAGACAAGAGATCATGATAGGCTTCAAGTTTCTGATGCAGTTCGATCTAGAATAATTCCAGTACTTTTAAAGAATGCGGAAAGAGAAGTAAGAACGTATGCCTTTCTAGATGAAGGATCTTCGGTGACACTCATTGACGAAGAGATCAAGAACAAACTGGGATTAAGTGGAACACAAGATCGCTTGTGTCTTCAATGGACTGGAGACATTAAGCGTTATGAAAACCAATCAGAAAGAGTATCATTCTCAATAATGGGTGATTTTCCAGGAGCAAAAGTATTTGATGGTTGTCTTGCTCGTACAGTATCTGCATTTAATCTTTCTAACCAAAATCTTGATTCTAATAAATTTAAACAAAGCTTTCCTTATTCAAGAAATATACCAATCTCTCCTTATAAGAATGCAAATCCTCAGGTTTTGATTGGACTTGACAATTGGAAATTAGCTCTGCCATTGCGTGTGAAAGAAGGATTTGAAATTGGTGACCCTATTGCCGCAAAATGTAGATTGGGATGGTCAGTATTTGCTGTATCAAAATCAATAAATTCCGACTTCAGTTTTCATATTTGTGACTGTACAGGAATGTACAATGAGGACAACATGATGCAGTAAAACAATTTTTTTCAATTGAAAGCTTAGGAGTGAGACCAATAAACTGAATCACATCAAAGGAAGATCAGAGAGCAAGAAACATTCAAAATGCCACTCTTATTAAGCATGGTTCCATGTATCAAATGGGATTGTTGTGGAAGTTTGATAACGTTAAACTGCCTGAAAGCAAAGAAATGACTATCAAGAGATTAGAATGTATTGAGAAAAGACTCAAATATGATGCAGTCCTAGGAGAGAATATAAAAAAGCAATTAGAAGATTTCACTGGAAAAAAGTACATAAGAAAATTAACAACGCAAGAACTTGCAGAACATCATGATAAAGTATGGTATCTTCCAATATTTCCGGTACTTAATCCCAATAAGCCTGGAAAATTTAGATTGGTATGGGACTCAGCCGCTGCTGTTTAAGTCATATCTTTAAAGGCATTACTTCTGAAAGGAGATGATCAATTGGCTTCTCTTCTTGGAGTTTTATTGAGATTTCGCGAAAGGAAAATTGGTTTCTCTGCAGATATACAAGAGATGTTTCTTCAAATTGGAATCCAACAAGAGGATCAACTTGCCCAACGATTTCTTTGGCGAGGTGGAAGTCCAAATAACTCATTGGATACTTATGTTATGATGGTGATGACTTTTGGTGCAACTTGTTCTCCTAGCAATGCACAATTCGTAAACAATTAAAATGCAAAAAAGTTTTTGAATGAATATCTTCAAGCAGTTAACAGCATCATCAATAGCCATTATGTGGACGATTTACTGGAGTCATCCGACAATGAAGATGAAGCCATCAAATAGGCTCAAGAAATTTGTCTGATCCATAAACAAGCCAATTTTCAATTGAGAAAATTTCATCCTAATTCAAAACTACTTTGTAATATTATGAATAATACCAAGGGAGAAAATGGATTAGAAATGAATATGGATTCAGAAAACAAAGAGAAGGTCCTCGGCATGTGGTGAGATACGGAAAGAGATGTTTTCATTTACAATTTGAAGTTTAACAAAGGAAACAAAGAAATTCTGAGCGGTTTAAGAAAACCTACTAAAAGAGAAATACTCCGTATATTGATGTCAATTTATGATCCATTAGGATTATTGTCTAATTTCTTGGTATACTTGAAAATACTTTCACAAGAAATTTGGAAAAGTAATATATCTTGGGATCAATAGATAACAGATGACCAGAATAAAAAATGGTTGATATGGCTCAAACAACTTCCGAAGATAGAGGATATCCAAATATCAAGATGTTACTTATCACGCATTCAAAATTGGAATTTTACCGCAACACAATTACACGTTTTTGTAGATGCAAGCGAACACGCTAGCGCTACTGTGGCGTATCTAAGAATTCAATCAATGAATATGGTTGAATGCATACTTTTGGGACCAAAAACCCATGTAGCACCAATCAAACTTCAAACAATTCCAAGACTTGGACTTGATGGAGCTGTAATGGGTTCAAGATTTGCCAAAAACCTTCGCCAACATTTGTCTATTCATATATCAGAAACATTTTATTGGTCTGATTCAATCATTGTTTTGTCCTGGTTGAGAAAAGAAGATCCCAGATAACTTTCCAAATATGTAGCCTACAGAGTAGCTGAAATACAAGAAAATACCATGATCACTAACTGGAGATACATACCTACCATACTCAACGTAGCTGATGAAGCAACCAAATGGAAAAACTGACCAACAGTTGAGGCAAGCAATAGATGGTATATTGGACCCATTGACTTTAAATACTATAGACTGGGCATCCCATTCATAAAATGGTATTAGTCTTGACGCCAACATCACAATAAGTGCGAAAGAGACAACACTATGAGTGGAAAGAGATAAAACGAGGAATCCGATCCCATCGGGCAACACCGCATGGGAACATGTGATTCTTATAATACGTACGTCCGAACTCGATTTTCATCTGGAACAGCGGCGGCACATTTCGAGTTTCTACCGTTTTGTATGAAAAATATAAATGAATATTAATTTGGGTAGGTACCTATGTCGTTGTTGTTATATGACAGTATATCACATTTTTGACTTTCTGAATCAATAAAAATTGAAATTTTCATAACATTAAACATTAAATCTCCTGCTGTTCTTCCGACAATAATGAATTACGGTTCCGAATAAAATGGCAACCAAAATACAAAATATATTTTGCCTTTCTTACATATCTCTAAGGCCATTTTACTCAATTTGCCATATGATTTTTGTTTTTGGAGACGGGAAACTGTATGGTCTGCCGGTGAGTCGTGATTGGCAAGCTTCCCGGTTTTAAATATTTGATTCCATCAATGTCACGTAAATAGTCTTGTGGGTTAAAATGGGCCGAACACAAAAAGGGAGGTTTGCTTCGAAGTCGGTCCTCGTCAATCCTCACCAAAGAACACCAAATATTTCGCAGCTCTTCATTTTTTGGAAATCTAAAATTGGATAACAAGAAAAAAAAATTAAAAATAAGAAAAAGCAACGTTTTACTTTTCTTGTTTCTAATACATAAGTATATGTACAGGCGAAAAGTATTATGAATAAATGGCCGAAAAACTATTTTTAACTATACCAAAATGATTATGCTGGAAAGTGAGTGGAGATAAATTCAAAGAAATATGGTGCAGGAGTCATACTAAACAAAGACCGCAAATATTGGTATACCTGCAAATTGAAGCAGGTAAGCAATATTGTTTATTGGTCTATTCTTCTTTAAATTAATGTCTAGACATAAATTTAATTTTGTATGTTTAGACATAAATTTGGCCCAAAAACATTTATGTCTAGATATACATTCAAAGAAGTATATGCAAATAAACAATACATAATGCGTAGGTACCCTGCTTCAATTTGCAAGTACCAATATTTGCAGTTTCTATTCACTTTTCGCATTCTCCAGAAAATTAAACATTTTTTATATATATCCTATACCTACCTTAAAAACAAAATTGCCACGGGGTGGTCCATTTAGCTGTGCCCTGTACAAGGTTTTTTTATATATTAAGTTAGACCCACTTTATCTTTTTTATTTGACGTCTCTGACAAAAATGTCCCTTCATAAAAGTCTATTGATTGGTTTCGAGCAAATTGTTGGAAAAACTATATTTCGCTTTCACAGGAAGAAAGACTGGGCGTCGTCAAAATTTTTAATTCCAATTGAAAGGTACAGGCAAAGAGGGCGATATGTCAAAAAGTTAATTTCGAGATAAACGCGAGGTTTTAAGAGCTCTAAAAAGTGATTATAATAATAATAATTGAAAAGTAAGCATTCTTACTGAAGACTTAAACCTTATTGTAATAAAAAAAACGAAAATAAGACAGTTGAGGAAGTATCCAATAAATAATTCATCTTGACTGTGTATGAAATAATCGAGGAAATAATGGAATAGGTATTCAAGTAATATGAATATCCTTTCTTATTTGGGAACAATCGGTTCCTATTGCATAAAACACTACCATTCAGGCTTTTTTTCCAAATCAGTTTCATTTTTTCGTTTTTACCTATTCACGAAAAAAAACAAACATTTAAACTTCCTGAAGATTGAAAAATCCTCATTTTCATAAATGAAATATGATGAGGCCTACACTCTACACCACTGGATCCCTCTCCAGTCAATGCTCAATGCAAATTTGACACTTACCTGTGAATGGTGATTTCTGGATCCGAATGGTCCAGTTTTTGACACAGCAAGCACAATCTTACCATTTTTCACAAATAAAGTCATAATACAACACTTCACAAGCACGAAAGTAGAAGTTTTCAAGTTGAAACCCCATGGCATCACCGCACTACCTTCAAAATCGATACCTTCTGTTTAAAGGCAGCGTTGCCGTGTACTAGGACTAATATTTACTATGTATCGCCTGTATCCAATGCACAAAAAATCATTATTTAATGAATGTTAGTAGTTAAGCTTTGAGTAGCACAAAAATGTTTCACATTATTTAAGATATGAAATAATATCATCATTAGACACTATCACCGTTGTTCAACATTGAGTTGATTCACACGAAATCATGGTTGTAAATGTGTCTGATTATGCGATAATCTAGAATAGCCTATTTCACACACTCATTTTCTTCATTATGTAGAATTCTTATAAATTGTACCCATCATAGATAAAATCAAAATTAATATCATCATTCGATCTTTGAATCAACCGCGAAAAACATTGACCAATCAGATGCTGTGATTCATCAGAGGTTCTGTAACGCTTAGTCATTTCCAATACGCATTCAGATAACTGTTCACGCCTCCAGCAAAATTCACAAATTATCACCGTATATTCCATATTCCAAAATTACGAAGAATTCTCAACCAAGTAAAAAAGAATTGTCCCACCTGTAGAATAAATCTAGTAAAGCCTACTCCACCAGAGATGTCACCATTACCAGAGTGCAGACTTTCTGCTTACACTGCCCCATTCACATTTACAGGAGTGGATTATTTTGGACATATTATAGTTTCTGTAGGAAGAAGATCAGAGGAGAGATGGGGTGCACTATTTACTTGTTTGACCACAAGAGCGGAACATTTGGAACTTGCTTATAAATTGGATGCTGATAATTGTATATTATGTTTCCAACATTTTATGAGCAGGAGAGGTCGCCCACGACATATTTATTGTGACCAAGGAACTAATTTCATTGCAACTGAGCGAATTTTGCGTAAAGAACTTCAAACAATTGAATCCCATAACATCGCAAAAGATTTAATTGATCCTGAGATAACCTTCCACTTCAATTCGCCTCTAACTCCTCATATGGGTGGTGCATGGGAGAGATTGGTTAAAACTGTCAAAATTGCACTATATGCAGCATTACCTTCAAGAAATGTGACTGATCAAGTGTTACAGAGTTGCTTGATTGCTTGCGAAAACATCGTCAATTCAAGACCTTTGACCTATCTTCCATTGGAATCGGAAGAATCAGAAGCACTAACACCAAATCATTTTTTAATTGGTAGCTTAAGTGGAAATAAGCCGACAGGAAATCTCAGTGATGATACAAAAGTTCTCAGGTTCAACTACTTATACAGGGAGCAATTTGCAAATAAATTTTGGCGGCGTTTTGTGTCTGAATATATCCCCACTCTTCTGTTAAAATCTAAATGGCATAAACAAATATCTCCTATTAAAAATGGAGATATCGTTATAATATGTGACAAGGACCTGCCAAGATGTAACTGGCCAAAAGGGAGAGTGTTGGAAGTAATTACAGCTGCTGATGGACAAGTAAGACGAGCAAAAGTTCAAACATCAAGTGGTATTTTCGAGCGTCCTGCAGTCAAGCTGGCAGTGATTCCTGTGAATACTGACAGTGATCCTCCAGCTCCAGTCAGAACTTCGCTGGACCGGGCGGGAGTGTGAAAAATGAATTATTATATTATTTTTGTGTAATCTGAACATATGTCACAATTATTACGTTTACTAGTTACCCGCTATAATTTACTTGCCCTTCAAAATTTGACATCTTTAAACGAGATCAAAGTCAGTTGAGGCCTTATAGTATCGAATATAATACGAATAGTTCTTGTAGCAAGGGAAAACCGTAAGTTTGTGTTTATTGTTTATAATTCCACTTTTAGCTTTGTAAATATTTTAGGAATTTGAGTTGCTTGAATAAAGAAACTACCTACTGCAAATTGTTTCACCCTGATACAGGAACTGACCATTTTTAACAATTGGTGAGGCCCAGACGGCTATCCACAGTCCATTCCCAGCATGTACAGTCCGTGATCATAGAGTGTCTGGTATTTCTTCAAAGACAGAGGGTTACAAAGTGTTATCTTTAGTGAGCTGATATTGGAGCTGTAACCTTGACAATGGGAAGCTGTTGAAGAAAAACCTTCCGGAATGAAATTTATCAAAGGAAAAGGGTAGTGAAATAACAAGTTTTCATCAGAGAGAAAGTCCCCACATACTTCACTATGTCTTAGTTTTCCGAAAGTTTGGGTTTGGGACCTACGCAACGACAAAAGCACACGCGCGATAGTGTTGACACCAGAGTAGTGAGATCCATCAGATCTGTGATTACGAGAAGGTAGAAGGATGACGAGCTGCTGTCCGTTACCTAGTTTGAGGCTCCGTCGTAGAAAGTTGATGTAGGTGGTTCGGAAATGCTTTACGGAAATAGAGACCTGTCCTTCAAGAAATCATGAAGCAACAGACAAAGTACGATTTGGAACAATAGCCCATAACTATGTGTACATTAGGTATTGGGAGAATGAAAATCAAACTATCCAAGTGCACACGCTCAAAATACTGCCGATCCGTGGACCAAACAAATACAATAAAAATTCGTTTAATGTGATGTCTCCGTACAATACGATTGCACAGTTAATGCTGACGCTAGAGTTTTCCTCACCGCCCCTGAACTATCAATTCCCGGCAAATTGTCATTTACATTGGTACAATTATTATGAGTGAGAGCGATAATATTCACATCACCTACAGAGGACATCACGCGCCGTTTCAGTCACATTCTTGGTCTTCGTTGTCGTCAACTACAGCATCATAGATTGGCGAAGGTCTGAAGCAAAGTTGCCGGGTGGAATCCGCTCAAAGGCACCAGTCTGTATGATCCTTAAAAATACTATGATTCAGTCGTGCTTGTTGCTTTATAAAAGTGACCAGCAAGCTCGTTTGTTAAAGGAACATCTCCTGCAATTGTTGTATCCCCTTATTGTCAGTCAGTGATATTGTGGAAGCCATTGACAGTTTTCCATTCTCGTTATTGACCTCTGCTACGGACGGTCCTGACGGTGCGTCGGTTATTTTCTTATCATCATTTAAATCATCAGTAAAATCGAAGCTCGACATCTCGGTGACTCTGAAAATAGTTCCCGCCTGCAATAAATAGTTCCAGTCTTGTGTATGAATGCCATGACAACTCAAAATCATGATCGCCGATGAAAACACCTCCTTTACTCAAACCTCCACAATGTTCGTCGAAAAAGCGCATCCTGGTCACGAGACCAAAATCTGTAGTATAACAACCACGGGTCCCTTCAACAAAGTTTAATGGGGTAAGTTTGATCAAAAGAAGAGACACCCACGTTGTGATTTGCACAAAGCTACTTACCTCGAATGCGCCCGACATAACAATAATTTGGGAAGTTTGAGTTAGAAGGTGGGACTATCAAATTAAACACACATTTGTAAGAAACCCTACTTCATTGAAAATATGGTGAAAAAGTGCGTACTCAGCCTGAAATTCATGCGGGGAAAGAGCACGGCAGAGATACCCACAATCTCAATTCCAAAAACCTAACCATGCTTCACAACTGTTTTGTATTTTTCTAATGCAATCAATAAAATACTCGTTTTCCGTATCAAAACTTGGAGTTTCACGCTCAAGCAAATATACATGGTGTCAAAATCAGGGAATACTAAGGTCCCGTACGGGAGGCAACTCAGTCAAATTGAGTCAATATCTCAAGATTGTTTGTTGAGAATACTGAAGTCCCATACGGGAGGCAACTCAGTTATAGTTGGTTAATTGAATCAATATTTCTAGATGATGGCTAGGAGATTTGTTGTTTTACCAGGATATTCACTCGTCAGGGAGATAAAATGTCAAATCTAGAGCCTATACATGAGGTCCCTTAATACGGGAGGCAACTCAACTCTAGTAAATCAGTCCAGTCAATCAAAAGCATAAAGCAGCAATAATTGTAGTACCAAAAATTCCAGTACGGAAAGAGCAATTTCTTTGTCTTGATTTTAATGTAAATGTTTACGCAGCATAAAACAGGGTTGATTAAATACAGTAAATACAATTACAGAACAATAAATCAAAAACATCAGTACAAATTGGATAATCAACATTATTATAAATTTCATCTTACTGACCTGCAAATATCTGATTCACCAACCACAATTCACAATAATTCCTTGCAATCCATCCCTTCAAAATCTACCATTACTCCAAAAATGTGTTCCTTCAATCAATCGAAAAACCCCCATGTTACTGTTATCTGTTATCTCTCGTTACCCCGCAACTAATCCTTATTCT
>OY293311.1:9214339-9250674 GCA_958502075.1 Orchestes rusci
AACTGACAATAAGGGGATACAACAATTGCAGGAGATGTTCCTTTAACAAACGAGCTTGCTGGTCACTTTTATAAAGCAACAAGCACGACTGAATCATAGTATTTTTAAGGATCATACAGACTGGTGCCTTTGAGCGGATTCCACCCGGCAACTTTGCTTCAGACCTTCGCCAATCTATGATGCTGTAGTTGACGACAACGAAGACCAAGAATGTGACTGAAACGGCGCGTGATGTCCTCTGTAGGTGATGTGAATATTATCGCTCTCACTCATAATAATTGTACCAATGTAAATGACAATTTGCCGGGAATTGATAGTTCAGGGGCGGTGAGGAAAACTCTAGCGTCAGCATTAACTGTGCAATCGTATTGTACGGAGACATCACATTAAACGAATTTTTATTGTATTTGTTTGGTCCACGGATCGGCAGTATTTTGAGCGTGTGCACTTGGATAGTTTGATTTTCATTCTCCCAATACCTAATGTACACATAGTTATGGGCTATTGTTCCAAATCGTACTTTGTCTGTTGCTTCATGATTTCTTGAAGGACAGGTCTCTATTTCCGTAAAGCATTTCCGAACCACCTACATCAACTTTCTACGACGGAGCCTCAAACTAGGTAACGGACAGCAGCTCGTCATCCTTCTACCTTCTCGTAATCACAGATCTGATGGATCTCACTACTCTGGTGTCAACACTATCGCGCGTGTGCTTTTGTCGTTGCGTAGGTCCCAAACCCAAACTTTCGGAAAACTAAGACATAGTGAAGTATGTGGGGACTTTCTCTCTGATGAAAACTTGTTATTTCACTACCCTTTTCCTTTGATAAATTTCATTCCGGAAGGTTTTTCTTCAACAGCTTCCCATTGTCAAGGTTACAGCTCCAATATCAGCTCACTAAAGATAACACTTTGTAACCCTCTGTCTTTGAAGAAATACCAGACACTCTATGATCACGGACTGTACATGCTGGGAATGGACTGTGGATAGCCGTCTGGGCCTCACCAATTGTTAAAAATGGTCAGTTCCTGTATCAGGGTGAAACAATTTGCAGTAGGTAGTTTCTTTATTCAAGCAACTCAAATTCCTAAAATATTTACAAAGCTAAAAGTGGAATTATAAACAATAAACACAAACTTACGGTTTTCCCTTGCTACAAGAACTATTCGTATTATATTCGATACTATAAGGCCTCACCTGACTTTGATCTCGTTTAAAGATGTCAAATTTTGAAGGGCAAGTAAATTATAGCGGGTAACTAGTAAACGTAATAATTGTGACATATGTTCAGATTACACAAAAATAATATAATAATTCATTTTTCACACTCCCGCCCGGTCCAGCGAAGTTCTGACTGGAGCTGGAGGATCACTGTCAGTATTCACAGGAATCACTGCCAGCTTGACTGCAGGACGCTCGAAAATACCACTTGATGTTTGAACTTTTGCTCGTCTTACTTGTCCATCAGCAGCTGTAATTACTTCCAACACTCTCCCTTTTGGCCAGTTACATCTTGGCAGGTCCTTGTCACATATTATAACGATATCTCCATTTTTAATAGGAGATATTTGTTTATGCCATTTAGATTTTAACAGAAGAGTGGGGATATATTCAGACACAAAACGCCGCCAAAATTTATTTGCAAATTGCTCCCTGTATAAGTAGTTGAACCTGAGAACTTTTGTATCATCAGGTATCAGGTTCATCCAGCTGCATAGACCATGTATTTGTACGATATAACAAAGAATTTACAACCAAACCAGCACCTTTTATCTATGAAACCAACATTACCGATCATTTCCTGATAGGCTTATGTACAGAAATTAAATCACGGGAAAAAACCGAAAAGACGGAGCATCACTATAATAAAATAAACTATAAAAAACTAAATTCGATCTTGTCACATGAGTCGTGGTCAGGTTGCATAGCCTCAGATGACGCTCAATTGGCTTATCAGCAGTTTATGCTCACACTGGAAAATCATATAGAAATGTCCACGAACAAACTACTCATTAAACAAAAACGTAAAAAACTTAAACCTTGGATAACTCAGGGATTAATTAATTCAATTAAACATAGGGATAGATTAAAACGACAACTGGTCAAAAACCCTACGGCCGAAAGAGAACAACAGTATAAAAAATTCAGAAACTGCTTACAAAAGTTAATCCTCAAAACTAAATTTCAATACTATAGATCGCAAATTCAAGATGCAGGTACAAAATACAAAAAAATATGGGAAGTCATTAACCAAGCAGTGAATAAAAAAGAAAAAAAAGACGAGATTATAATTAAAGATGAAACTGATAACATAGTAGAAAACAAAGGGCGCACATGTGATCTTTTCAACAGTTTTTTTGCAAAAATTGGAGAAAAAATGGCGAGCAAAATTGTTTCAAAAAATGAACAGTATAAACCAAAACCTAATTTGAACAAAACCCTCTTTTTGAAGCCAATAAATGAAGAAGAACTCATTTTACATATCAAGTCCTTAAAGACAGGCTCCTCCCCTGGTGAAGATGGCATAACTGTCAGATTGATTAAAACGATTCACATGCATATTCTGAAACCTCTGGTTCATATAATTAATTTAACTTTTGAAAACTCAAAAATTCCTGAAGAATGGAAAACCGCTATAGTTGTTCCTGTTTTTAAAGGTGGAGACCCATACCAAATGACAAACTACCGACCAATTTCCCTTTTAAGTAACTTCTCAAAATTATGGGAAAAATGTTTGAAAAAGCGCCTGGTTGATTTTTTTGATTCCCAAGATGTTATTTTTAATGAGCAATTTGGTTTTAGACCAAACAGGAGCACAGAAGATGCGATTTTTTTTTGGTTCCACAAAACTATTTCAGAAATGCAACAAAATAAAAAATGCCTCACTGTATATATGGACTTTGCTAAAGCCTTTGACACGGTATCCCATTCTCTGCTGTTAGGGAAATTGGAATGCGTTGGAGTAAGAGGTCGTGCGCTCGAACTTTTTCGGTTTTACCTAGAAAACCGATTACAAAAGGTAAGATGTAATGATACCCTGAGTAATGGAATGAGTGTGAGTTCTGGAGTTCCTCAAGGAACGGTCCTAGGACCCATTCTATTCCTGATATATATTAATGAATTAGGAACACTAGTGGAAAATGGCACAGTTATATGCTACGCTGATGATACTGCAGTTACTTTTACAGACGACACTTGGGACGGTGTGTTCTTGAAGGCAGAAGAAGGTCTAGGCGTGATTTATGATTGGATAAGCGATAATAAAATTAGTCTGAATATATCAAAGACCCAATTTATAACATTCTCTTTGACAGCTGCCGACCAACCAAAAAGAAACGTTATTAAAATGCATGTCCCATCGTGTAAACTATTGAAAAATGATATCTGCACCTGTCCATGCATATGGAAAACTAATAAAATTAAATATCTAGGCATATACATCGATCAACATCTACGCTGGAATGAACATGCCATCGAAACGTCAAAAAAACTGAGAAAGCTGTACTATAAATTTTACCAACTGAGGAACATTTTGGATGAAAAAACAATTAAAATAGTATACAACTCACTAGTTGAGTCAATTTTAAGGTATTGCATAGTAATTTGGGGAGGTATTAGAAACAATGCTTTACAAATTTTGAAAGTTTGCCATAACAAAGTTTTAAAAATTATACTTCGCAAAAACAATCAGTATCCTACAGCCGATCTATTTTCGGAATTTGAAGTTTTGAACTTTAGAGGATTGTTTCTATGTGCAAGCCTTCTTTTTTATAAAAAAATTAAACATATCTTTGTAGAACTAGACCATCAATATAACACTCGGTCTAAAAAAAACAAAGATGTACAGTCACATTTTTTCAATAGGTCACATTTACAAAGAAACATATTATTTTCTCTTCCAAAGACCCTTACATTGCTACCCTTAAATCTGAAAATAAAAATTGAACAACATAGGTGCACCAATAAGTTAAACTGCGAAATAAAAAAATTCATCATTCATAACTATGACCACTTGAGGGTATTAATTAATTCGTAAAATTATACAATACCTACATATCACGCACGCTCGTCGCCCCTCTCTCGCTCCCTTTATTAAATTTTATTAAATTTTGTAGACATTTATATTTTGCTTTATTTTAGTGGGTGTAGAATCTCAAATACAGACCAATTAATGGCCTAGCGAGACTATACACCCCATAGTAGACTAGTAGAACTATCATTGTTATATTTTAGAACTATGATTGTTATTTTAAATGTCTAAATATGGTAATATATTGATTGATTGATTGATTGATTGATCATCACTGAGATTTCCTGTCGGCTTATTTCCACTTAAGCTACCAATTAAAAAATGATTTGGTGTTAGTGCTTCTGATTCTTCCGATTCCAATGGAAGATAGGTCAAAGGTCTTGAATTGACGATGTTTTCGCAAGCAATCAAGCAACTCTGTAACACTTGATCAGTCACATTTCTTGAAGGTAATGCTGCATATAGTGCAATTTTGACAGTTTTAACCAATCTCTCCCATGCACCACCCATATGAGGAGTTAGAGGCGAATTGAAGTGGAAGGTTATCTCAGGATCAATTAAATCTTTTGCGATGTTATGGGATTCAATTGTTTGAAGTTCTTTACGCAAAATTCGCTCAGTTGCAATGAAATTAGTTCCTTGGTCACAATAAATATGTCGTGGGCGACCTCTCCTGCTCATAAAATTTTGGAAACATAATATACAATTATCAGCATCCAATTTATAATTTATAATATGGTGAAAAAGTGCGTACTCAGCCTGAAATTCATGCGGGGAAAGAGCACGGCAGAGATACCCACAATCTCAATTCCAAAAACCTAACCATGCTTCACAACTGTTTTGTATTTTTCTAATGCAATCAATAAAATACTCGTTTTCCGTATCAAAACTTGGAGTTTCACGCTCAAGCAAATATACATGGTGTCAAAATCAGGGAATACTAAGGTCCCGTACGGGAGGCAACTCAGTCAAATTGAGTCAATATCTCAAGATTGTTTGTTGAGAATACTGAAGTCCCATACGGGAGGCAACTCAGTTATAGTTGGTTAATTGAATCAATATTTCTAGATGATGGCTAGGAGATTTGTTGTTTTACCAGGATATTCACTCGTCAGGGAGATAAAATGTCAAATCTAGAGCCTATACATGAGGTCCCTTAATACGGGAGGCAACTCAACTCTAGTAAATCAGTCCAGTCAATCAAAAGCATAAAGCAGCAATAATTGTAGTACCAAAAATTCCAGTACGGAAAGAGCAATTTCTTTGTCTTGATTTTAATGTAAATGTTCACGCAGCATAAAACAGGGTTGATTAAATACAGTAAATACAATTACAGAACAATAAATCAAAAACATCAGTACAAATTGGATAATCAACATTATTATAAATTTCATCTTACTGACCTGCAAATATCTGATTCACCAACCACAATTCACAATAATTCCTTGCAATCCATCCCTTCAAAATCTACCATTACTCCAAAAATGTGTTCCTTCAATCAATCGAAAAACCCCCATGTTACTGTTATCTGTTATCTCTCGTTACCCCGCAACTAATCCTTATTCTTTCTTTTCCCTGGTCACTATTCTATTTTAACGAAATTACGGAACGCTCCTAATGTCAATGAAAATCAATGTCATAAAAAAGGGAATGTTCCGTTATTTTATACAAGTTGTATGGAACATCCAGAAACAAAATTAACATGAATCAAAAATTTTATTTTTAATAGGTGGTTCTACTCAAACATTTAAACTTTGAGGCACATTCCAACTATATTTTGAGAAAATACGCAAAGAAAGTAGGATTTTTGACAAGAGTTTATCATTATCATTATCAGCAGAGACCAAAATTTTATTGTATAATGCCATTGCCACACACATTACTGCACCACTCTGTTATAATCTACCCAAGTATAAGACTGATAGGATACAAAAAGTGCAAAATAGAGCTATGAGACTGATCGAAGTCGGAATTCTGACTTTGAACTCGGAATTCCGACTTTGAAGTCGGAATTTTGAAAATTCTGACTTTATCATTATCAGCAGAGACCAAAATTATATTGTATAATGCCATTGCCACACACATTACTGCACCACTCTGTTATAATCTACCCAAGTATAAGACTGATATGATACAAAAAGTGCAAAATAGAGCTATGAGACTGATCGAAGTCGGAATTCTGACTTTGAACTCGGAATTCCAACTTTGAAGTCGGAATTTTGAAAATTCTGACTTTAGACTCGGAATTCCGACTTCGAAGTCAGAATTCCGAGTTTAAAGTCAGAATCACGACTTCGAAGTCGGAATTCCGAGTTTGAAGTCAGAATTCCGACTTCGAAGTCGGAATTCCATAAAAATTTTGTTGGTGGCCCTTCTACGCTGTTCGGCAGCGATCAGATGGATCAGAAGAATTTTTATACTATGTGTATTTGACTTTGTGAGCTCCTGTTTTCCTGACTCCTTTTATCCCCAAAAATGACAAAGTACATGATGATATTATGTTTCCATAGATTTGCTATTTTCCAAAGAATTTTGTTCAAATCAGATATGTAGGTACAATTTTGAATTTGATAAAAAATTGAAAAAAAATGCATCAGTGAGGTTAGGTTTGCATAGTTTTGTTATTTCCCAAACGATTTTGTTCAAATCAGATATGTAGGTTCTATTCTGGTTTTGATCAAGGAATTAAAAATATATAAATTTGGTTTGAATAGTTTTGCTATTTTCCAAAAGATTTTGTTTCAAATAAGATATGTAGGTTCAATTTGAGATTTGTTCAAGATATTTGAAAAAAATGCATTAGTGAGGTTACGTTTGCATCGCTTTTGTTATGTACCAAATGATTTTGTTCAAATTAGATAATAATATTATATAGGTTCAATCTTTGCGATTTGATGAAAAAAAACGAAAAAGTACCAAGTGAAGATATGTTTGCATAGTTTTGTTATTTTTCGCGAAAGATTTTGTTCAAGTTAGTATGTAGGCTCATTTTGGTATTTGATCAAGAAATTGAATAAAACATTTTTGAGGTTATGTTTGCATGTCTTTGTTATTTTCAAAAGGATTTTGTTCAAATTAGATATGTATGTTCTATTTGGGTTTTGATCAAAAAATTTGAAAAAAATGCATTGAGATATAGCAAAACGATGCAAACATACATCGTTTTGCTATATCTCAAAAGATAATTGTTGAAATTAGATAATATGTAGGTTCTATTTGGGATTTGATCAAGACATTTTCAAAAAAATGACTTGGTGAGGTCATGTTTGCATTTTTTCATTATTTTCCATTTTGTTCGTTATTTTACCAGGATCTTGTTCAAATTTGTTTGAGTCCCCCTATTTGGGATTTTATCAAGGAAATTGAAAAAATTACTAAGTGAGGTTATGTTTGCATGATTTTGTTATTTTCCATAGGATTTTGTTCAAATAGAGTGTGTTGTAGGGATTTAGGGATGTCGATCCCGAAAGCTCTCCTAATCCCGGAAAAAGATATCCTTTTTTTTACCAAACCCAAACTCACCGGCGATCACAATGGCAACATATCGTCGGCAAAATGCGTTATCCTGCTAACTAAATTTTTACGATTTTGAGGTTTTTTGATATTCGACAACTAGATGTCACCTTGCATCGTCCTGTAAATTATTAAACTCTATATTTAGCTCAGAAATGCTTTAATTCATGATGTACGTATACCTGCTAAAATTGAAAAAAATGCATAAGTGAGGTTAAGTTTGCATAGTTTTGTTATTTCTCAAACGATTTTGTTCAAATCAGATATGTAGGTTCTATTTAGTTTTTCATCAAGGAATTATGAAAAATATATATTTAGTGAGGTTATGTTTGCATAGTTTCGTTATTTTCCAAAAGATTTTGTTAAAAGTAAGATATGTAGGTTCAATTTGAGATTTGTCCAAGAAATTTGAAAAAAATGCATTAGTGAGGTTATGTTTGCATAGCTTTTGTTATTTCCTAAATGATTTTGTTCAAATTAGATAGTAATATTATATTGGTTTAATATTTGCGATTTGATAAAAAACAACAAAAAAATCATGTGTTTCCATAGTTTTGTTATTTTTCGCGAATGATTTTGTTCTTGCATATTCTTGTTATTTTCCAAAGGGTTTTGTTCAAATTAGATTTGTAGGTTCTGTTTGGGTTTTGATCAAGAAATTTGAAAAAAATGCATCAGTATGAGGTTATGTTTGCATAGTTTTGTTATATCTCAAAGGATTTTTGCTGAAATTACCTAATATGTAGGTTCTTTTTGGGATTTGATCGAGACATTTTTCAAAAAATGACGTGGTGAGGTTAGGTTTGCATTGTTTCATTATTTTCTATTTTGTTCGTTATTTTCCCAAGATCTTGTTCAAGTTAGTTATTTAGGTTCTATTCAGGACTTTATCAAGGAATTGGAAAAAATTACCAAGTGAGGTTATGTTTGCATAGTTTTGTTATTTTCCTAAGGATTTTGTTCAAATACAGTGTGTTGTAGGAATGTCGATCCCGAAAGCTTTCCTAATCCCGGAAAAAGATATCCCTTTTTTACCAAACCCAAGCTAACCCAAACTAACCCGAACATCAGACACAAATCTACTACATTGTTACTTCGGCGATCACCATGCCAACATATTCTATGTCAACCAATCTGACCAATCACGGGACAGGTGCGAGGTCTCAGTCGCATTTCACTGTAGTCTCTACTTCAATGTCCATTAAGTCATCGTAGAGAATGTTCCTTCTTGCCCCCCTTTAGCTTTGTCGGTGATATGTTTCAACGCGTGGATCGTTGTCACCCCCTTCTTTACCATATTGGTTTTTATCGAAGCCTTCCAATGAGTCGATCTCCTTTGCCAGTCTGATGTTTACTATGTTCTCATATGCCTCAGCAATGGTATCTATCAAACAGATTGTCCTGTGTTTTGTAACATCTTCAGTGCACTTCCTTGATTTCTCTAAAAAAAAATTGTTCCGCTATTTTCCACCTACCCTGGAACACGTTCTCTAGTACTCAGTTTTAATTGTTTTGATCCTTGACCATCAGTAGTTTTATTATGCTAATGGTTCATGCCTTTGCCTATCGGTAAAGCGATAAAATGTAACAATTTTCATGGTGATAAAGTATTATTTGATTTGATCTATAGAAAGCGAACTCTAGAAAAAACTTGGTGTTCTCAGCTATAAGATATTCGATACCGAAGGCTAAGGTTCCATCTGTGCTTGGCGCCTTTCAATATTTGGATCTGCTGCTCGCATTGATAAGTTCTTCCGGGGTTATTGTGTCGCAACTTTTTGCAGATCTCGAGATAATGTCCATATCTTCAACGTTCGAGGTGACTTTGGTGATAAGAAGCTCACCAAATGTTTCCCTTTGCTGAAAAATGAAAAGAGTGGTTCCAGGATTATCTATGCCGAGCCTGTTCTTCACAATCCTGTACCCTTCTCCAAAGATGTCCAACTCATTACATCTTCATTTAGCATGGCTTGTTCTCGTATTTAATCAATTGATCTGAATAGGTTAGTCTTGCGTAACTTTCTTTGGCTCTTTGGAATGCTCTCATTTTCTTTTTTGTCGATAGCATTTTTCCAAAATTTCCTCATTTCACCAGTACGGCAGACTGTTTTCCTACATGCACAAAATAAGGGAGTACTCCTCTTATTTGCGAGTTGAAGAACTATAGCAAGGAGTTGTCGAGGTCAGCCAAGTACTCCCCAAGGCTGCAGTTTGGGCTAATATAACAACTACTATAGTATAGTATAGTTGGTTAGTAGAGAGCAGACAGGAGGCTGGAATGCTTCTTTCGGTATTTTGATGCGATGATACCCGTTGACTTTAGAAAGGCATTCAACTGGGAACTGATCACCAAGAAGGTGAAGAACAAAGGTGTCAGCGGGTACCTCTGTTACATCATAGACTTTAAACCACCTGTCGGACAGAAAAAATCTGGTGGATAAAAATAACGTTGAGAGGGTAGAAGGAGGGGTTCCACAGCGGTCGGTCCTCGGTCCTACACTATGGATCATTTTTTACGATGATTTAATGGATATTGAATTGGACCAGGTGGTGGAGATGAATTGCTATGCTGATGACTTGTCAATTCCAGTGCTGGCTGAACATCCAAGTGAGATGGTCCAGAAAGCGATCGATGCCCTGGCAGATGCGTCAACTGCCATAGACCCTCGAAAAACATCTGCGATCCTGCATTCCATAGAGGTGCCATATAGAATCGTCCAAGAGAACAACTTATCTTGAGATCACCTTGCACAGAGGGGTGTGCTTCTTACATGTCATGATGGCATGTGCGAAGGTCAAAAGAAACAATCAAACTTCTGTGTGTTCGTTGGAGGCCCCAGTCGGCAGAAACGGAGAACTTGGCGGAGCTTTGGCGATGCAGACGAGCCTTAAGCCGCCTACACACGTACATCCCGTGAGATATGTTTGCGCGTACAAGTCCGCGCGTCAGTGTGAAGACAATATCCGCTAAAAATATATGTCGAAGTTGGATTTTTTGCTTGAATTTTTATACACGTGTACAAATCGCACGTACACATCTCGATAGATGTATATATGTGTATGTGGGCGGCTTTGTATGTACATACAGGAATACAGGGTGTAAACCTTGAAGTTGCAAAAATTTCAGACGGGGACTAATTTTGTGACAAAAACTTCCAATGAACATGCGTCCACAACTACTTGGTTTCTGTGATACAGGTCGTCCAGAAATAGTATCTTATTTCGTTTTCGCTTATATTTTTGTTATGTGACATGGCAATCAGACGAAACTCGGAAAAAAAACTTGCTGACCAAGCAAATTTTATACCACCTCATGATTTGATAGACGTGTTGAATGCATTTGTTTCATAAAAAAGTCAAAAATAATAGTATCAAAAATCATAAAAATCTATTCCGTGGTTCTTCAGTTATGATATGTTAAATATAATGACAATATTTTTGGGGTATTTATTTTGAAATGCATGTTTGCAACACATTTGTTTGGGCTGATTTGGGACTTCTTTTTGGTTGATATGTTTCAAGTTGTGATAAAATCATTTGAATGCGATCCGATTCATTTCCGATACATCTTATTCCGGGATTAGATCCCGGGATTGAGAAAACTTTCGGGATTGACATCTCCGCAACACACTTTATTTGAACAAAATCTTTTGGAAAATAACAAAACTTTGCAAAGATAACCTCAGTGATTTTTTTCAAATTTCTTGATACAATCCCAAATAGAACCTACATGACTAATTTGAACAAAATCCTTTGGAAAATAACGGAACAATGATCCAAACATAGCCTCACCAAGTCATTTTTTTAAAAATGTCTTGATCAAATCCCAAATAGAACTATATTATCTAATTTGAACAAAAATCCCTTGGAATATAACAAAACAATGCAAATATAACCTCACTAATGCATTTTTTTTAATTTCTTGATCAAAACCCAAATAGAACCTACATATCCAATTTGAACAAATTCCTTTGGGAAATAACAAAAATATGCAAACATAACCTCAAAAACCCATTTTTAAAAATTCCAGGATCAAATCTCAAATTGAACCTTCATACCTAATTTGAACAAAATCTTACGGAAAATAACAAGACTATGGAAACGTAACCTTACCAAGTAATTTTTTTTAAAGCAGTTTTAGCAAATCTCAAATTGGATCAAAATGTAGGTTCAATTATCTAATTTGAACCAAATCCTTCGGAAAATAGCAAAACTATGCAAACATATATCCTCACTAGGTAATTTTTTCGATCATTTTCATCAAATCGCAGATTGAACCTACATAATATCTAATGTGAACAAAATCATTTGGGAAATGAGAAAACTATGCAACCATGACCTCACTAATGCATTTATTTCAATTTTCTTAAACAAATTTCGAATTGAACTTACATATCTGATTTGAAACAGAATATTTTGGAAAATAACAAACTATGCAAACATAACCTCATTGAATATATATATTTTTTTAATTTATTGATCAAATCATAAATAGAAGTTACATATCCAATTTGAACAAAGTCCTTTGGGAAATAACAAAAGTTTGCAAACTTAGCCTCACTTATGCATTTTTCCCAATTTTCTTGATCAATTCCCAAATAGAACCTATATATCTAATTTGAACAAGATCCTTTGGAAAATAACAAAAAAATGCGAACATAACCTCAAAAATGCTTTTTTTAAATTTCTTGATCAAATCCCAAAATGAACCCACATACCTAACTTGAACAAAATCCTTCGCGAAAAATAACAAAACTATGCAAATATTACATCACCAAGTAATTTTGCAATAACATTTTCATCACATCCCAAATCGATCCTACATATTATTATCTAATTATAAACTATGAACTATGCAAACATATCCTCATTAAGTGATTTTTTTGATTTTCTTTATCAAATCGCAAAAATTTAACCCATATAATATTATTATTATTTATATCTCACATAATCATTTAGTAAATAGCAAAAGCCATGCAAACTAATGCATTTTCTTCAAATTTCTTGATCAAATCTCAAATTGAACCTACATTATATCTTATTTTTTGAAACAAAATCTTTTGGAAACTAACAAATGCAAACATAACCTCACTGATCAAATTCCAAATTGAATCTACATATCAAATTTGAACCAAATCCTTTGGAAAATAGCAAAGCTATGCCAACATAATCATCACTTGGTCATTTTTGGTAGTGTTGCACAAGACTCTTGAAAATGTCTTGCAGGATCAAGACTCTTGCAAGAAATTCAAGAGAAGACTTCCAAAATTTCTTGTCTTGCACTGCAAGACAAGACAAGACTTTAATATACAAGAAATTGCAAGAGTCTTGCAAGATTTCTTGAGTTCAAGATTTCTTGAAAGTTGACAATGATAAATTTTTGAAAGTGATAATTGAGTCTTTGCGCAAGTTAACAGGAGCATCTGACTACTCAACAAAACGAACGTTACACCCGAAATTTTCGCCTATGTTTGGACACTCATACTTTTTTAACGAATCGATGAAAAAATATGCGGTTTGCTTCACGATGTAGAGCATTTCTTTAAGGTTTATGCGGATGGTTCAAAAAATTAATTTCCTCAAAAACATCTTTTATACAGGGTGATAAAAAAAGAACTGTAAATTTTCATTTTCTTTACTGTCCCCGCATTTCCACAGAGATTTTTTTGAGCTTTTTTTCGATATGCCCAAGTGTTTGTTACGTACATACCTCGGGACATTTTTGGAATTTTCTTGATATCTTCTTTCGTTTTTGAAATATCGACTTTTTTTCAAAATTATGACACGTAGGGCTTTGAATGGCTTTTCTGCTGATTCTAAGTTTACAACTGACAATGTTATGGCATAGATCTATTATTTAGCTGTCTTTCTGATGACTTATTGGATACTCAGCAATATTTTCAGTATACAGGGTGTGCCAAAGAATTTTGATCATAAGTAAAGCACTTATTAGTTATTTTGTCAGGTTTTCTTGAAAATTATTATGTCGGAGATGCTGAATTAAATTCTAATCGACTTTGGAGTGATGTTCAATGTGATTTCTTGAAACGGTTTTGATAATTTTGCTGGACTTTCAGTTTTCGAAAAGTCAACTTATCATTTATCTAACCTGTTCAAATATCTTTCCCATTCGAAATTTTGAGCACATTTTGTTACGAAATTTTATTAATGACTTCATGCATGGTGTTTTGCCAAAAATGCAAGTTTGTTTGATTGTATAGGGTGCTCGAAAAAAAAAATTTAGACATAAATAAATGTTTTGATGTGATATTTTTGGAGGGTTTTTTTTTCTCCTGTATTTTTATCATAATTTTTAGAGTTTTTACACTTGGAAGTATACCGGGTGCACCTACCAATAAAAAAATCTGCTAAGACATTTTGTGCTAAATTTTTCTCGATGTATCCGTGTAATGATTTCAAATATCTACGTTGTATTAACTGCAAATTGTGGATTTGTATAGGCGGTTTTTAGGTTCGTGTTTCTGAAGCGATTATGTAAATGTTTGGCAAAGCAACAAAGCAAAAAATTAGGTACGCTATAAAATCAAATATCCTACATAAGTAAACCTTATCTTTTGTGATCATATTCTCTCGTTTTTTGAGATGTCTTGTTGCAAAAAACGCCAAACATTGCATTGAGCATCAACAAATGCGTTATTTATCAGCATTAATCTTTTGACCGTGCAAGGTGTTCTAACGTATAAAATGGCAAGATTAAGCGAAAACGAATTGAGAAACATAGTGAGGTAATAATAATAACATAGAAATAAGTTAAGTTGCATGCTGATAAAAAATAATGATTATTGTAGGCTTCGTGGTATGGGACGGTCAGTGCGCCAAATCGCCGATATTTAAGATACGTCTTCCTCGTCTGTTATGCGGGCATTAGCCAGAAACAACCAGGGAGACGTATCATACAGAGATCGCCATGGACGCGGTAGATCTTCAACTCATCGCCAAGATAGGTAATGATTTAATTTTGATCGGAGACAATACATAATTTCGTTTCAATGATTGATTTAAACATTTCGGATACATAAATTTTTTTTTGTAGGTATATTGTGAACAGCATTCACAGGCGTCAGACGATGAATGCTTCTCAGATTAGGGCTTCCTTGAGAGCTGCAACTGGGGTTACTTTGTCAACACAAACAGTGCGGAGGAGGCTTCATGAACAGGGCTTGCATGCTAGAAGACGTGCTGCTTGTCCTCAGCTTCTTCCGCAACATCGTGCTGCTCGACGTGCTTGGGCTCGTGAGCACGCTCTTTGGGGTGCAAATGAATGGAATAGATGTATGTTCACGGACGAATGTAGGTTTAATCTGTATAAAAAGGATGGACGTATTTTGGTGTATAGAGCTAGGAATGAAAGGTATTTAGAGGAAAATATGGAAGAAAGAGTGGCTTTTGGGGGGGGTGGTATTACTGTGTGAGGAGGAATAATGAATAATGTGAAGAGTGAATTTGTAGTGCTGATTGGAGAGAGTATGAACGCAGAGAGGTATAGAGATTTGTGCATGAGAGATGTTGTGGTTCCTTTAAAAGGAAATTTTGGACAAGACTTTGTTCTTGTGGACGATAATGCTCGTCCACATAGAGCGAATATTGTTGCCAACTTTTTAAGGAACCACAACATCAATAGAATGTATCCGCCAGCGAGAAGTCCCGATATGAATCCTATTGAGCATGTTTGGAGTAGAATGAAATTAAATTTGAATAGGCGTGTGAATGTGGATATTGACATGAATCAGTTAGCACAAATGGTGAGAGATGAATGGGAAAATGTACCCCAAAACTTTATTAATACATTAATTGCAAGTATGCCTCGACGAGTTGCAGCTCTCACCCAAAATCGAGGAGGTCCTACGAGATACTAAGTAAGGTCAGTTAACTAGAAAATTTGAGTATAATGATGATTATTATTCGGCCAAGTGTGGCATTTCTACCAAGCAGACTATTTATTTGATGGTCTTATTTCTGTTTCACAGATCCACCATTTCCGAAGGGGAGAGAAAAAAGCTGATTATATCGAAAACTTCAAAAGAACATCGCAATGCCTTTGCACCTCAGTGATTTTCTTTTGTCTAGTATACATAATATGATAATATACGCAACCTTTTTTTTCAACATTTTATTTCTACTGCGCAAAAAAGAATTTTAAAAATGATAATCGGAAGTGGCTAGAAAAATTTATTACAAAATGTTAAAGCGAATTTTTGTATTGGTAGGTGCAATACATTTTTTGATCACCCTGTATACCCGGGCACACAAACTTGCATTTTTGGCAAAACATCATGCATGAAGTCATTAATAAAATTTCGTAACAAAATGTGCTGAAAATTTCGAATGGAAAAGATATTTGAACACGTTAGATAAATGATAAGTTGACTTTTCGAAAACTGAAAGTCCAGCAAAATTATCAAAACCGTTTCGAGAAATCACATTGAACATCACTTCAAAGTCGATTAGAATTTAATTCAGCATCTCCGACATGATAATTTTCAAGAAAACCTGACAAAATAACTAAAAAGTGCTTTACTTATGATCAAAATTCTTTGGCACACCCTGTATACTGAAAATATTGCTGAGTATCCAATAAGTCATCAGAAAGACAGCTAAATAATAGATCTATGCCATAACATTGTCAGTTGTAAACTTAGAATTAGCAGAAAAGCCATTCAATGCCCTACGTGTCATAATTTTGAAAAAAAGTCGATATTTCAAAAACGAAAGAAGATATCAAGAAAATTCCAAAAATGTCCCGAGGTATGGACGCAACAAACACTTGGGCATATCGAAAAAAAGCTCAAAAAAATCTCTGTGGAAATGGGGGGACAGTAAAGAAAATGAAAATTTACAGTTCTTTTTTTACCACCCTGTATAAAAGATGTTTTTGAGGAAATTAATTTTTTGAACCATCCGCATAAACCGCATAGAAATGCTCTACATCGTGAAGCAAACCGCATATTTTTTCATCGATTCGTTAAAAAAGTATGAGTGTCCAAACATAGGCGAAAATTTCGGGTGTACCGTTCGTTTTGTTGAGTAGTTTAGTCCAGCGTTGTCAAATGCCAAATGTAGAGTCCAACGTCAAATAAATCCAAGATAGCGACATGAAGCATTTGCTATGGTTTGCATTTAGTTCTGTGTATCATGGTTTGAATTCTTGTTATTTGATGGTCGTGAAATTTAGCCCAGAGTATAATTTTTTTCTTTCTAATGTATGGCATATAATAGTTCCGTGCAATAATTCTTTTAAAGTTTGTCAACGAGTTATGGAACTTTTTCGAAATAGCCTTATTTCAACGAAATAGATCCAATTGTCATTTTTGTATCTTTTTGTAGTTTGTATAAGCTCTGAGTTGCTATGATTATTTTTATTTGTCGACAGCGTTGAAACTTTTATTTGTATACCTATTAAGTTTTATAGCTAATCTAGAAGTTTTATTGCTGTGATATGAAGAATGGGTACATGAAACCTTCATTCATGTAAAAAAGGGATTACTGTGACAGAATCATAGACTTTTATCGTGGAAAAAATGCTTTACAACGCCTTTACCCACTCGACAAAACTTAACTTAAATTTTGCTGTTTAACGTTAAAGATTTATAAAAAACAGGGTGGTCATTTTATGTTGATGAAATTTTGATTTGATGTAACCTTTTTATTTTAAGAAATAGAACGACAAACCAAAAAACACACTATTGACGTTTTCAGTTTTTCTTGAGTAGAAAAGAACCAAAAGGCTGCCATTTTGGAAAGGATACGAACACCAAGTTCGGTTTTTTAAAGTGGAACAACATTGATAAATGCATATATCAACCTCTATTTTATTCTGATATCAATCAACTCTAGATCAGTTTCCTCGACATATGCAATAAGTACATAATTTTGAAAATGAAAATTGAAAACATTTTAATACCTGCTGATATAGCATATACCTAGCAGAGAAAAAGTCCGCCAAATTGTCTCTCATCTGTTGACATAGGTACATATTATTACTCTCGATAGGTATATTGACTAGAATTATATTTTTAAAATTATGGTAGGTATGTACCTATCTACCTGTTTTATGTAATTACTTTTGCGATTACTATATTATACAGTATGGATGGGGTAGACAAGAGGTGAAATGGACCAAAGATTGAAAGATAAGACAAAAAGATATTCTTGATAAAAGTTTTTGCTTGGTCTAAAAATAGGAGCTACGATGAGAAAATTGATTTTTATTGTACAGGGCGTCTCAAAAATGTTAAAACATAAAATTAAACGTGAGCAAACCGTCATTTTTTGATCTTTTAACGTGAAATGATGAATAGAAAACTTGCTCCAAATTTAGTCAAAACCCTTATTCCAAACTTACTGAAGAAAATTTCAATTTGTAATTTTTTTTTTTTAAATAAATAGTTTTGTGAGTCCCCATTTTACCACGTACATATTATTGATTTTATACCTGCAATGATTACCTGTTGTTGTTGTAGGTATAAAAGTTATACTGGAAGTAGTAAAATGCTGACTTGCAAAATTGTTCAATTTTTAAGGAATTTTCATAGATCCAAAATTCCTGCAGTAAGTTTGGAATCAGTCTATTTGATTTTCCTGAAGTTGCTTTTCCACTTATGTAATTTTAATCGTTAAACCTTGTGTGTTCCATGTTGCAATTCTCAAAAGAAACTCTATTTTCATTGAATTTTGCAGACGACCAGGTGGTAGTAGCACAAGACTCATATGACTTTGAGTTTATGATCAAGAGGCTATATAATGAATACGAGTCCTGGGGTCTTCAAGTGAGCCTAAAAAAAACCGAATATCTCGCTGTCAACTCTAACGCCCATTTTGAAATATTAATTAATGAAGACGCAGAGGTTGAAAAGTTTAAATATCTAGGGGCTACCATAGACACTTCAGGCATAGGAGAGACTGAGATCAGACATAGAATACACCAGAGCCGAAAAGTAGTTGGTGCGTTAAATTCCCTCTGGTGGGACAAAAACATTTCTATAAAAAACAAAAAACGCATCGTGTGATGGTTGAATCGGTTTTATGTTATGGGTCAGAAATCTGGACTATAAATGCAGACTCAAGAAGAAGGATTCTAGCAGTGGAAATGGATTATCTTCGCAGAAGTGCTGGAGTTTCTCGCCTGGAAAAAAAAACCAATGAGTACATCAGGACAACAATGGACGCCACGGAGACAATAATTGAAAGAATAGAGAGAAAAGCTCTCAAATGGTTCGGTCATATGCTTAGAATGCCAGAACATAGATGGCCAAAAAAAGTATATGGTTGGAGACCACCCGGTAGAAGAAAGAAAGGAAGACCACGACGCTCATGGAACGAAGGTATGAGAAAAGCTATGGAAGAGAGAGACCTGGATGAGATGGACGCGTTAAATCGAGATGTATGGAGGAGAGGAACGGGTGTACAGCTATAAGCTGTTTTTCGTTTAAGTTATATTAATTGTGATATACAAAATCTAAACCCGGAATATATACAGTGTGTCTGCTTAAGTTGGCCACATATGGGAAACTTTTTTATTATTAATTTTAGGAAAAAAAGTTATTCTTTATAAAAAGTTCTGCATGTTCCAAAACCTAAAATGCAACCATCAGATATTACATTTTTTCATTTGAATTAATGCATTGATTTAAATGTCCAATAATTAAAATAAGAGATTACTGTTTAATATTAATTTATTTATAAAATTTGATAAATTTAAAAAAGAAAAAAACAATCATTTTAATGGTAGTGTTCATTTTTCTTCATAACAATTTTCGATATTGTCAAATTTTACTCTTGAGTGAAATTCATATTTTTTGACAAACCTCGTATACGACTGAAAAAATGTAATATCTGATGGTTGCATTTTAGGTTTTGGAACATGCTGAACTTTTTATAGAGAATAACTTTTTTTCCTAAAATTAATAATAAAAAAGTTTCCCATATGTGGCCAACTTAAGCAGACACACTGTATATAGTTTGGAATCAGGGTTTTGACTAAATTTGGAGAAAGTTTTTTATTTATCATTTCACGTTAAAAGACCAAAAAATGCCTGTTTGCTCTTGTTTAATTTTATGTTTTTACATTTTTGAGACGCCCTGTACAATGAAAATCAATTTTATCATCGTAGCTCCTATTTTAAGACCAAGCAAAAACTTTTATCAAGAATAACTTTTTGTCGTATCTATCAATTTTTGGTCCATTTCACCTTTTGTCTACCCCATCCGTGGACATACTGTAGACAAAGAATAGAATTATTCTTTGATATCGATATATAAAGTGTCATATCATTGAGATTAGAATAAAATGGGCTTTCTTCGAGCATGGAGGTATGAATATACACAGAGGGTGTTCCATATTTTAATAAACAGAACTTTTTCCGTTAAGATTTTTTTGCTAAGATTCACTTTTTTGTTAGGATATAAAATCTTAACTAATAATATGCGCAAGACAAGAAATTTCAATAGTCTTGCAAGACAAGACAAGACTTTAGTATGCAAGACTTGTGCAAGACTAATTTTTGGGGATAAAAGGAGTCAGGGAAACAGGAGCTCACAAAGTCAAATACACATAGTATAAAAACTCTTCTGATCCATCTGATTGCTGCCGAACAGCGTAGAAGGGCCACCAACAAAATTTTTATGGAATTCCGACTTCAAAGTCAGAGTTCCGAGCTCAAAGTCAGAATTCCGACTTCGAAGGCAGAATTCCGAGTTTAAAGTCAGAATTCCGACTTCAAAGTCAGAATTCCGACTTCGAAGTCAGAGTTCCGACTTCGAAGTCGGAATTCCGAGTTTAAAGTCAGAATTCCGACTTCGAAGTCGGAATTTCAAAAAAAATTTCTTGGTGGACCTTCTACGCTTTCGTAAAATTGTCAGGACTTTATTCTGAAAACAAAATATTATACCAATTCGATGTTGAATTCTTTGTTGTACAAGAGACTATTTGAGTATATTCAATTACCAACTATTATTGAAAACTGTGATGATCTGTGTCAATTCAAACGACTTCTAAAAGAACATGTCCTTCTTCATTTTTAGTTCTTATTGTTCATTGTCCTTTAAACACTATTGTGAAATTTCAAATGCCATAACCTCACTACCTATAAGTATAATATTGTCATCGAAGTGACTAGTGCACTGTCTAGACAGATTCCCAATAAAAATTGCTGCACTGTCCAACATGCGCAGTGCGTTGTCGAGCTAGACGGAACCGCAAGATACCGACAGTGCCAGTGCTGGAAGATAATATTGCAGCGCTGTCTACCTATATTGAGTAGCCAGTAATAATTATTATCCTAATACAACATGATTTTTTGAAGTAAGAAGTAGACCCAATAAAAATTAGAAAAACATTTTCCATTAACATGGGTCCGAAAAAGCGTCCTTTCGGAGATCAATGTGTTTGATCTGAATGTTCAATTTCTATTTTTATCAAAACATAATTAGATACTTGTCTTAAAGTGATTAAAGTCTTCTAATGGAAGTCTTTTGGAACAGAGGTTACTCATTAAAATTTGATATTATGTTTTTGTTAATTCCTTTTGGAGTTGAGAAAAGTAAAATGGATGTATTTTTTGTTTTATTGACCATTGCTGATTATTAATAATACATATACTCAATCACCAAATATTTCCAGCACGTCAATTTTGTTCGTTATAACAATATAAACATATTACCGTTTAATTTCTCAAGTTTGAGTTTCATGAAATAACATGAGTGTTTTATTTTGTTTCTTGAAAAACAGAATAGCCGAATATTATGGAAACTTCATCACTGGACTGCAAAACTACCAGTAGATGAATTCTATAATGTGATTAAAAATTCATTTTTACGCTCTCATTTGACTTTTTTCCCGAAAACTTATTCGTGCAGACGAACAATATGTCATAGGTTCAATCAGAATAGATTTATACTTAGGTGATTTCGTCATGATTTTGGATTTTCGTCTGTCAAAATACACCAATTGGTTGATTTTTTACATTTTTTGAATTTAAAAAATTTGAAAAAATGTCAAAAATTAACCAATTGGTTTATTTTGACAAATCAAACGGGGTACTCCGGGGGTATCAGAACCATGAAGAAATCGCCTTTATGTTGGAAAACCACTGTTGATAGTGTTAGTTTCTCATACATGAGAGAAAGTTATCAAGAATTCAAGAGAAAACCGCTTTATTCTGGAGAAAAATTTGCCCTGATATTTTTTCATTTATACTGTTTATTTTAAGTTTAGTGCAATACAATACAGTATTTGCTTAAGGATTTTTTTTTATTTTTGCATACATGTATCAAATTAACTTAACCTCAAATTCATTGAATTACATACTTTTCAAATGTTGACGAATACCCTAACAAAAGATATATTCCAAGAAAACTGAAATAAACCTGTTTCACAGAATTATTTTTACCCGAAAAATCCTTATGAACTGGAAGAAATACTGATATATCTGCGTTTGTTTTATTTATGGCTGATTGAATGGTCCTTGCCCTTTTCTTGTATATTTCGTCAAATCGTTTTCAAAGTTTTTCAAATCACGAAACTATCGCACACTTTATTGTCTATAGGAACTTATCCAGTGGTAATCGTGGTACTTTTTTTTAATATTTGGAGTTTATTCCGCTTCACACAACATGAATAACATTACAGGAAATAAGGAAATAGTAAACAAACCGAAGCAGGAATTTTCTAATTTTGAATCTAACTTTTCGGGTTATATAGTTAACATGACCACAACGAACAGCGCATGTTGGACAGTGCAGCAATTTTTATTGGGAATCTGTCTAGACAGTGCACTTGCACTAGTTACTTCCTATTGTTATATTGGAATCTATACATTTCTATAGCACTTTGCTAAATGAAGAAATTACTCACTTACTTTCAACGCGCTCCTGAATAATTTGTTTATATACAAATATGACGTGTACATGGTGCCCGGAAAATACGCGTACAACGTCCATAGGTCGATTTATCCCAACTTACCCATATCCAAAATTGCTTCATCAAGTCTGCAGATAAAGATAAAAAAAAAACGTTTTATAGTTGGTATAGCGACAGGTTGTAACTAGCCGGAAGTATTCTTAAGGTCATGTGGTTATATCTTTTGTTTTTTTTGGCAATAATTTCCTGACAATTCGGATATTTAGGAAAACTTTTTGCGAATGACTGCAACAGATTTTGAGTAACTGATTAAATTAATCGGATCAAAAGTAGAAAAAGCGGATACGTCCTTTCTTTAGGCAGCTTTCAATACACAGCAGATTTTTTCTATGACCCTACTGCATTATAATCTGAAATAAACACACCACAATACTGAAAAAAATATACAGGGTGTCCGGGAAAATGTGGGAGATCTCTCGGATTCAGATAGAACATTAAAAAATAAGATGACAAGTTCCCATAAATTTTTTTCCTAGCGGCCCTCCCTACGGAGATACGGCCCCCTAAAGGACCCCACTGGAAATCGGTTTTTCATGAATAACTTTTAAACGACTCAATATAATTCAATAAAAATTTAATATGATAAACAGTAGTAAGGACCTCTCGAAATACTTCCCTTAAAACATAATTAGCTTGTTTAGTTTACCAGGGACGGACTAGATTGTACATTTTAACGCTCAAATTTTTAACACCCCGTATGATAAGGAGTTGAAAAAAATAAATTTGGATACCTTGAACATTAAGCTAAAGAAAAGGTACTTCTGTTCATTGTCGATTAAATGAACCATTTTCGAGAAAAAACAACTTTTATTAAACAAAACCTCGAAAAAAGCCATGACGAAGTGGTGCTCTTGACGAAATTGTGAACCTAACGCTAGGAAAAAAATTTATGGGAACTCGGATTCTGATAGAATATTAAAAAATAAGATGACAAGTTAGGTCAATATAATATTATAGTTTATATATGAGGCTCATAATCATATTATATTAGGCAATATTACCTCTACTGCTTTGATTTACAGTGATGGACATCATTCAAATTATTTGGTATACTTACTTAACTTTTTTCAAATACTCATAAAATGTTTTGTTTCTCTATAGGTGTACAAAGATGGCAAACCATTCAACCACATATAATGTGCATCTCAAAAAAAAATGATGACAAGTCATCAATGTGGTCTAACTATTCAATATCTGAAGCTATCGAAGCTGATCCTGATACATCAAATGGATCAGCTCCGCCTAGAAAACAGAGTAAAATCGTATGTTACTTTGCTTCCCCTAATGAAAACTCATTGGATGCCATATTTGCGCGAATAACTGCTCCTGATGGATTACCGTTTCGCGTCTTTGCTACATTAGTTGATCTAAGAAAAGCACTTATAGCTAGGGGATTTCCTGATACACCAAGTTCCTCAACAACGATTCGTGAAAGGGTTTGAGCATACCAAAAAAAGACTGTTAACTACTATAAAAATATAGTTTGTGTTAGTTTGAAAAGTTGAAAAACAGGGAGAAAATTTCAGTGTAACTCTGGACCAGTGGACCTCGAGCGCCAATAGAAAATATATGAATGTAAACATTCACGGCTTGAATGAAAAGTATGGAATATTGGATTGGTACATGTTGTGGGTTCTGTGCCAGAAGAAAAATGCGTTACCTTTATTAACACAAAGGTTACAAAACTTTAATTGAAAATTGGAAAAAGACAATGTTTTCATTACACCAGATGGAGCAAGTGTGATGAAAAAAAAGGGGCGTTTAATAAAATGTAAACAGTAGTTGTGTTATGCAAATGGAATACATCTAGCCGTGATAGATGTATTATACCACGAAAGCGTGGAGCTGCCAAGGCTTTGTTGAACAATATTTTTTGGAAAATTTACAGATTTTCTGTGAATTTACACTTTAATCTGTGAATTTACACTTTTTCTGTAAATTTACACTTTTTCTGTAAATAATACGATGGCGACGTTGTCATGTGTTCTTCGTTCAGTCAGTAGTAAAGAAAGAATCTTATTGTTCCGTTTGTGGTTCTGTTTAACGCCGTGCCTGGTCAATTGTCTTTGTGCCGATGCTGTACAGGCATTCTGATTACGGACGTGTATATCAAATCCTACTTTCAAATCGGACTGAGCCACAATGAAATTCTGTCATGTCTTCTGGAAGACGGATAATAATATGTTCTTAGTATCCCAATTTTCTCTGGCATACCGATTGTAACGACAATCTGAAGCCATTTGACATTTGTATAACAGGCGGCGTAGACGGATTTTCTCGTTACATAATTGGGTTGAGAGCTGGACCAAATACCAACGATCCCTCGGTAATTGGTTATCATTTTATGCAAGCGTTGACAAGTAGAGGTGGATGTCCACAGACGCTACGTGCCGATTTGGGTACTGAAAATGTCATCATTGAACAAATACGTACAAATTTAAAACTGGATGCATGGTCCAGATGAGCTATCACATCTTTCGGGATTTTTATATGGAACAAAAGTCATTCAAATCAACGCATAGAGGCGTGGTGGTTAATCATGAGAAAACATCATTCACAATTTTGGCTCAATGTCTTTTATTCATTGAAAGATGAGGAATTATTCTCAGGAAGAACAATGGATAAATCACTTATACAATTTTGCTTCTTGTATATTATGAAGGTAAGTCGTCGGTGTTTAGGCTGTGTCAAAGAGAACAATAACCAAGTTTGCAATTCTCCTGTAAGCATATTAGCAATGGTGCGGACTTGATCGGAGGCACCCTGTATACCTATAAATTACATAATCTGATTTTTTTTGTCTAGGAAGAACTTGATACGGTGGTCCAAGAATGAAATACACAAAGAATATCGCGTTCTAGAAATACCATTGCACCTTATGGACGACCATTCACGATGTATAATAGACCTCAAGATTTCATGTCCACTGACTACTTACATCCTGTAAGTACAGAGATGACAGACCTTGTGTTAGAGACAATACTCAAGCCCACGGTCACTTCAGATTTTGACGTATACCAGTTGGCTGCGATTATTATGGAGGAGGAGGGATGGGTCAAGACCAAATGCGTAGAAGGATACAACAGTTTGAGACAGAAATCTGTTGATATCCTTTCAAGTGGAAGGCGAAGTAGTAGGGAAGCAGTCAATGATACAGTTGGGCAGTTAGATGCTCAGTTTATTGATCGTCAAGCTTTCGGGAGACATTTCCTCCCTTCATCAGGACAGCTAGTAGTAATATAAGGGTAATAGTACCATCACAAAATGAAATATAGAGGGCACTTACCAATTGTGAGTAAAACAAAAAGCACTTATCACTCATATAGGACACAGATTAATTGTTGTGAAGTTGTACATTATGTATATAGTGTCACTGCTACACACTATATACATAATGTATACATAATAGAAAATAGGAATATACTACCTACTCATGTAGAAAATAACCACGGTTATCTGTTAAATAAAATGGAGCACCTATCTACTCTTGAAAAAATAAAAACGTTAACAAAATCAATTAGGTATTTTCCTAGGATAACTAATATTCTAGGATATAATTCAAAGTGAATTATATTAGGTGGCTTTCACACCAAAATAGCATGCAACGTGCAACGGCTTCATGCTACTCACATTTATGTTCTATGCAACAATGACAACCTGGTTGTCATGGTGGTATAGGTTTTAATGTAAGTGACATGTTTACTCGTCGCATGCTACTTTGGTGTGGAAGCCGCCTCAAGCGAATCCGAATGTTTTAGCGTTACTTATAGCAAAATCCATGTCCCTTTTGAATTCTTCTCAAATCTGATGAATGACTGGCAGTTTTTATTGAAGAGAGTATGTATTTGCCATAGGAAATCGTGAATGCTCTTGATGCAAAAACATGATTTGTGGCCTCGTAGAAAATCCTAGGACAATCTGCTCCTGTTGCAGAAAGTGTGACGGGACTAGTAGGGTCACCTGAAACGGTAGGTACATACCTACATATTTAACACAAAACATACTTTTTTTTATATCACTATATATTGACCCCCTTCTAACTCATTTTTAACAAGGTGAACAGGGAAAAGTTTGATACGAAAATTGTTTGGTTTATACTAAATTTTTTTAATTGAGCAATATCATTTGTACAGGGTGTCCCAGAAGCTATCCACAGCAACCAAATTTTAAATGGGACGCCCTGTACTCAATTTCGTTTTTTGATTCTACATTGAATTCTATCTCAAATCTGTGAGAGGTAGATCCATATTATCTTTTGCCGTCTTCGAGAAAAAGGCTGTTCTATTTTGTAAAAAATACAAAATTCACTATACAGGGTGTTTCAGAATAACATGCAAATAATAAAGGGGGTGATTCTTGGGCTCATTTTAAGAAAAAAAATTCATATGAACGTATGTCCTAAACGCCTTAACTTTTGAGATACAGGGTGTCAAAGTTTTAAAAAATAGATACTTTTTTTACAATAACTTTGTCATTACTGTAGATATCTTTATGAAATTTGAGTCATGTATTTTAGGCATTAATACTCATTCTTTGATGCACCAACAATTTAATTATTCTGACCAGTGCCGTCCATGCGAGTTTTGGTTTGCATATTTTTTGGGAAAAAAGTTAAGGCGTTTAGGACATACGTTCATATGAATTTTTTTTCTTAAAATGAGCCCAAGAATCACCCCCTTTATTATTAGCATGTTATTCTGAAACACCCTGTATTTTGACTCCTCTCTAACACATTTTATGCAAGGTTTAAAAAAGTTGTATGCAAAAAATGTTTGGTTTATACTAAATCTTTTTATTCTAGCAGAATCGTTTATACGGGGTGTCCCAAAAGCTGACCATAGCATCCAACTTTAAATTTTAAATGGGACATCCTGTATTTTATTTCATTCTCAGATTCTATGTTAAATGTTTAGTTAAATCTGTAAAAGATAGATCTATCTTATCTTCGGCCGTTTTTTAGATAAAAGCTGTTGAAATTTACTTTATTTTTAGTGCTAAAATAAATAAAGTAGTGTGAGCCTTTTGAAAATGGAAATTGGAAAAAAGCTTGTTTTGAACTAATCTAGAATCCTTTTTTATCTTTCATGAGGCAGACTAAAGCTTCAAAGCAATCTTTATTCAATAAAGTTATCAAGAAACATATCCTGGATTCCGGATTTTTCACAAAATTGAACAGACTTCATCTAGAAAGTCGATGATAGATTTATTTTATATAGATTTGACTCAGAATTCAACGTATGATCTGAAAATAAAATAAAATACAGGGTGTCATATTTAAAATTTTAAAGTTGGGTGTTGCTTTTGGGACACCCTTTATAAATAGTATGGCCCGATTTACACAATTCAGTATAAACCAAACAACTTTCGTATTACACTTTTTTTTCTACACCTTGTGTAAAATGAGTTAGAGGGGGGTCAAAATATTGGATTTTCCACAATATTTAACAGTTTTTATCTCGAAAGCGACAAGCGACAAAATAAATATACCCCATATACATATGACTTAGAATTTAATGTAGAATCTCAAAATAAAATGAAACACACAGTTTCATTTGAAATTTTAAGGTTGGGTGCTGCGGACAGCTTTTGGGATACCCAGTATAAATGATACTGCTTAATTAAAAAAATGTAGTATAAACCAAACAACTTTCGTGTTCAACTTTTTTCTGTACACCTTGTACAGAATTAGTTAGAGGAGGGTCAATTTATATTGAATCACACATGTGTACATCCCAAATCCAATACATGATCTCTGACAAAAGAAATCACCCGATTCTCAGTACTACGAGTGTTAGTCCCAGTCTCGATATAGACGATGAGGAAAGGTCTTCGGATGTTCTTGAAGATAGGGTCGACATCGTTTCAGAACAAAAGATGTCTTTAAATATATAGGGATATTGATTGAGCTTTTCAAACCCTCAATCAACTGCTGGAACGGTTCTCTGATTCTGTCAACAACAAAAAATCGCAACGTTTCTGAAAATAATTATGATTTGGGTGATGTTTATGGTAGATTTATAATCTACGAAGGCGTAGAAGGGCCATCAAAAAATTTCACAAAGTTGTAACCAAAATGAACTTTGATTTTTGGAATGTTCACACTTCAAACATACGATTGTTGGCTTGAGCTTACAATTGTAACCCCGACTTTACAATTGTAGGGTTGACCTTACAATTGTAGGCTGATACTTACAATTTTAACCTCGACCCTACAATTGTAGGTTTGACCTCACAATTGTGGACCCAAGCCTACAATTGTAGGTTGATACTAACAATTGTAACCTCGACCTTACAATTCTCAGTTTAAACCAAGAAATACGATGGATGCACGAGGCCAAAGTCTGTTCTCTTTGTTGATTGAGGTGTACGACTATAATACGAGGTGTGCGCAAAGTTGTGCTCTTTGAGCTTTTTAAAGTGAAACATCTTTTGCGGCATTGCGATAATTCGGATCAAATAATTTAAAAAATATATATATGGTGAGGTTATGTTAGCATTGTTTTGTTTTTTTTTCAAAGTGTTTTGTTGAGACTACGTATTTTAGTTAGAATTGTGATTTGGTCAAAACATTAATAGAAACAAATTATATAGTGAGGTAATATTTGCATAGTTTTGTTATTTAACGAAGGATTTGGTCAAATTAAGTATGTAGGTTTTGATCAAAAAATCTACAAAAAAATATATAGATAATGAGGTTATATTTGCAAAGTTTTTCTTATTTTCCAAAGGATTTTGTTCAAATTAGGTATGTAGGCTCTATATTTGGGATTTGTTATTTTCCAAAGGAATTTGTTCAAATCGGGTAAGTAGTTTCTATTTGGGGTTTGATCAAACATTTGAAGAAAAAAAATGATATAGTGAGGTTATGTTTGCATAGTTTTGTTATTTTCCAAAGGATTTTGTTCAAATCAATCTATTTGGGATTTGATCAAACATTTAAAAACTAGAATTATAAAGTGGGGTTATCTTTGCATAGTTTTGTTATTTACCAAAGGATTTTGTTCTAATTACGTATGTAAGTTCTATTTGGGATTTGATCAAAAAATCTAAAAAAAATGATAGAGGTAGTGAGGTTATATTTGCATAGTTTTGTTCTTTTCCACATGATTTTGTTCAAATTAGGTATGTATGTTCTATTTGGGATTTAATTGAAAAATTTAATAAAAAAATGATATAGTGAGGTTGTATTTGCATATTTTTTTACCTTCCAAAGGATTTTCTTCAAACCACGTATCACGTATGTAGGTTCTCATTGGGATTTGGTCAAAACATTTATAAGAAATGAAAAAGTTAGGTCATGTTTGCATACTTTTGTTATTTTCCAAATGATTTTGTTCAAATTAAGTATGTATGTTCTATTTGAGATTTGATCAATAAATCTGAAAAAAAGTTATACAGTTAGGTTATGTTCGCATAATTTTGATATTTTCTAAAGGATTATGCTCAAATTAGGTATGTTGGTTCTGTTTAGGATTTGATCAAACATTTTTGATAAAAATGATAGAGTGAGATTATGTTTGCATAGTTTTGTTATTATCCAAAGGATTTTGTACAAATTAGGTATGTAGATTCAAATTTGCGATTTGATCAAAAAATTTTAAAAAAATGATATGGTGAATGTGAGGTATTCAATATCATCAGCTACCGAGTTTTTCTCTTTTTTGCTTCACATTAATAAAAAAAAAAAAAGATGATCGAGTTGAGCGAATTATCGTTTCCGTTATTCACGAATTTTTGAAGCATGTAATTGCGGAGAGCTCAGATTAATAAAATCTGAGCCGGAGAGATTCCCTGTGTCTGCTATTACAGGAAAATTTGGCATTCACCGCAAGTTATACCGCACGTTGCTTAGAATGTGATTTGACGTCTAGGCTCCATCAAATTATGAAAACAAATCTGTCTATTTTATTTATAGTCCAAGGATTCGACCAACAACCTAGCATAAAATTGCTTCATGCAGACTCATCGATTTTTCCAAAAAGTAACACCTGTGCTCTTATTTTATATTTACCATCAGCGGTTGGCGACTCTGACACATATCCACAAAATTTGACCTTTGACATTTTTGACTTATGAATCGTCTTGATTTTATGTATTTTTTTGAATGTATTTTCAGTTTTTTTCATTTGCAACATCCATTCCTCTGAATATTTCCATGATTCATTTTTTTGTCTTTTGTACTCTTTGGAAAAACGAATGAGTCTGCATGAAGAAATTCTATGCTAGGTTGTTGTTCGAATCCCAAAGCCGATTCTGTATTGCACTTTGCACCGGTGCACCCTGTCGCAAACGCCAATACGTCACATGATCAAACTTGGAAATAACTTTCTGGAAAAAATAGTTTTCAACTGTGCCAATGCATCATTTGTTGGAAATATTGAGATTATTTCTAATAACATATGAAGGTACGACAACAGTCATGTTTAGAGAAGAAAAAGAGGTCATATAATAATATGATGTCCAAAAATGCAATATGTTAAAAATTTGAAACGCGATAATTGGAAAAAAAACTATGCAAACATAGCCTCACATTGAATATATCATTTTTTTTATGTTTAGATCAAATCGCAAATTGGAATCTACATACCTAATTTGTACAAAATCCTTTGGAAAATGACAAAACTATGCAAATATAATCTCACTCTATCATTTTTTTGATCAAATCCCAAACAGAACGAACATACCTAATTTGAGCAAAATCCTTAAGAAAATATCAAAATTATGCAAACATAACCTAACTGTAAAACTTTTTTTCCAGATTTTTTGATCAAACCTCAAATAGAACATACATACTTAATTTGAACAAAAGCTTTTGGAAAATAACAAAAGTATGCAAACGTAACCTTACTATTTCATTTCTTATAAATGTTTTGACCAAATCCCAATGAGAACCTACTTACGTGATACGTGGTTTGAACAAAATCCTTTGGAAGATAACAAAAATATAACCTCACTTTATCATTTTTTTATATAATTTTTTGATCAAATCCCAAATAGAACATACATACCTAATTTCAACAAAATCATTTGGAAAATGACAAAACTATGCAAATATAATCTCACTACCTATACAGGGTGTCCCAGCAAGGGTGGCCACCGGCCATATCTCAGAAACTACTGGACCTAAAAGTTCAGGAAAAAAAAAATTATCACTAAAGTGGCCTAGAGAAAATGCTGGGAAATATTTATAACTTCGAAATTTTCCGCTAGGGGGCGCACTCAAAGCTTAAATATTAAAATTCGAAATTTCTCCGGAAATTCTCAGATTGAGGTATATCTTTATCAACATGGTTAGAAAACCTAGACAATTTCACGTCTTTTTGGTACAGGGCTCATTGGCGTACCGATCTTCGTGTGAGTAGGGGAAGGTAGTGAAAGTGTAATTGTTCAAGTGGCTGTAACTTATAAACGACTTGTCCGATTTTGTTGCGTATAGGCTTGTTTGGAAGATAAATGTTAGTACTTTCGTATATCGTATCCAGTGATGCGTGATTGTCTCCAGAAAAGTTGCTAGAAGGCGTAATTTGAATTAAAAACTGTTATTTTCGTTTCACCTCAAAAATTTAAATGGTACGGTATAATTCTGATAACAGAATCGAAATGAAGATTAAATTAACAAGAAAAAACCTCCAAACCGCAGGTTGATATCTTTTCTCGTTTTCGAGTTATGGCCGAGAAAATAATTATTGACACTCGAAAAGTTGTTTGTTGTGTAGTTTAATTCAACTTTATACATGTTCGAATTGTCCTCCATCTTGTAAAATACATTTCTCAATTCTGTGCCTACAAATAGAAACAGCTGTTTCTATTTCAATTGGTGCAATGGAATGTATAGCATTCTCAATCCGCTCAATCATATTTTCTCTTGTGGTGGGACGAGTTTTGTAAACGATGTCCTTGATTCGTCCCCACAAGTAATAGTCCAACACAGTTAAATCGGGGGATCTTGGTGGCCATGGGAACAAACTGCCCCTTCCAATCCAGCGATCTGGATAACGGTTGTTAAAAAAATCACGAACTCTCCGTGCATAATGAGCTGGGCAACCGTCATGTTGGTACCACATGGACATCCTAAGACCAATGGGAACATCTTCTAAAAGTATTTGCTAGTCATTTTCTAAAAAGTTGATTCACAATATGATTCACCATTTAAATGGCCATCAATAATATACGGCCCAATAATTTTGTTTCCTAACACTCCGCACCAGACGATTACACTCCACCTGTTTTGATGATCCACTTCCCGCATCCAGTGTGGGTTTTCCCGCGACCAAAAGTGCATGTTATGCAAATTAACATTTCCAGAACTAGAGAAACGGGCTTCATCGGTCCATAAAATTTGGGAGAGGAATTGAGGATGTTCGTTGCACATTTCTCGAAGCCAATAGCAATGGTCTAGTCGCCTGTTGAAATCATCTTCTGATAGAGCTTGGTGTAAGGAAAGATGGTATGGACGAAGTTTGAAGTCTCTTAAAATTCGGAGCACTGAAGAACGACTTAATCCTAGATGGTGCATGGGAAATTTCTCTTGTGCTCAAATGCGGTGAAGCTTCCACGTAAGCCAGAACGTTTATAATATTGTCTTCAGGGTTTCTTACCGGACGTCTTCTGATTGGAACTGGATTGAGCTGTACACTTCCCGTTGTTCTTAAACGTATTGCCATTCGCCGAAATACCTTTCTGCTGTAGTGCCTTCGTTCAGGATACCTTGCAGCGTATTCACGTGCCGCAATCGGAGCATTTCCAAAACATTGAAAATATACGGCGAGCATATCAGAAGCCTCGGCATTGGTGTAAGACATTTTAACAGAGAATGTTAAAATGATAATTAAGAGATTGTTATGATTGCAATATCTGTTTCAATTATCTCCATGAAAACCCGCCGATGTTTTTCCACAGCTACCTAGATTTTTTTTCAACCCATCATTGCAATATTTAATACATAATTAGATTGGGATTTATGCTCATCAAAATATTTTTCATTTATTATGAGTCTTGTTCTATTGAAATAAAAAATGAAAACATTAAATTTTACATAATTTGGACTAGTTATTATTATTGAAGCCAAAAAAAAAAGCAGGTTGCAATAGAACTACACAACAAACAACTTTTCGAGTGTCAAAAACTCTTTTCTCGGCAATAACTCGAAAACGAAAAAAGATATCCACCTGCGTTTAGGTTATTTCTTGTAAATTTGATGTACCTTTCGATGCTCTTATCAGAATTATACCATACCATTTAAATTTTTGCGGTAAAATGAAAGAAACCGTTTTTAATTCAAGTTACCCCTTCTAGCAATTTTGCTGGAGACAATCACGCACTACTGGATACGATGTTCGAAAGTACTCACATTTATCTTCTAAACAAGCCTATACGCAACAAAATCGGACAAGTCGTTAATAGGTTACAGCTACTTGAACAATTACACTTTCACTACCTTCCCCTACTCACACGAAGATCGGTACGCCAATGAGCCCTGTACCAAAAAGACGTGAAATTGTCTAGGTTTTCTAACCATGTTGATAAAGATATACCTCAATCTGAGAATTTCCGGAGAAATTTCGAATTTTAATATTTAAGCTTTGATTGCTCCCCCTAGCGGAAAAATTTCGAAGTTATAAATATTTCCCAGCATTTTCTCGTGGCCACTTTAGTGATAATTTTTTTTTCCTGAACTTTTAGATCCAGTGGTTTCTGAGATATGGCCGGTGGCCACACTTGCTGGGGCACCCTGTATAATTTTTTTCAGATTTTATGATCAAATCCCAAATAGAACCTACATACGTGATTTGAACAAAATCCTTGGGTTAATAACATAACTATGCAAACATAAACTCACTATATGATTCTAGTTTTCAAATATTTGATCAAATCCCAAATAGATCCTCAATACCTAATTTGAACAAAATCCCTCGGAAAATAACAAAACTATGCAAACATAACATCACTATATAATTTTTTTTCAAATGTTTGATCAAATCCCAAATAGAACCCACTTACCTGATTTGAACAAATTTGTTTGGAAAATAACAAATCCCAAATATAGAACCTACATATTATTTGATCCGAATTATCGCAATGCCGCAAGAGATGTTTCACTTCAATAAGCTCAAAAAGCACAACATTGCGCTCACCTCGTACAGTCGTATCAAAAAACAAAAACAGACTCAGCATCCAACATATTTCTTGGTTTAAACTGACAATTGTAATAGTTGAAAATCATCCATTTTCTCAAAGAGGGCCTCTTATAAATTGAATAAGTAGAAAAACCAATGTCTTTAGGCCTCAAATTTAATATCAATGGTTACACGTGTTTCGCCAATCAATGGCATCATCAGACCTAAGATAATAATATGCTAATTACACAGAAGAATATATACGTAGAAACACAATAAAATACCTTGGATATGTCAAATGTACAATAAAACACACCTTCACATTTCACTTTCGGTCAAACACTAGATTACATACTGAGTAAATGGACGAAAAAACAAGCAAAAACGTAAAGATAACATCACTTGAGCATAAAAAACAATTTGGGAAAAGTAAAAATCATTTCATCATCCTGGGATCGAACCATGATATCCATTCAGTGTGAACAGTAGCACACCACGCCTTACACCACTCGGCCAAATTAACTTATTAAAAATCAACATATAACGGATCTTATTCTATATGATTAAATATGAGAGATTGTTCGAAATTAAAAACGTCGTTGATACAAGTCAATATAGGACTCTTCTTAGCTCTGTCGATCTCCATCTTCTCCAATAAGTCCAATTTTTTGCCCTTTGAGCAAACATGGAGTATCTCGGTGTCCGAATTCGAAAAGCCATGTCCTGTTGATAGAAGATGGTTGGCGAACGTAGACTTCGTCTCTATGTTTTCTGTGCCTCTATTTTTGGTTGCCAAGCTAAGATGTTCTTGAACTCTCTGAGAAAACTTCCTACCTGTCTGCCCCACATAGACGGCGGGACAATCTTGACACTTTAAGGAGTATACCCCCGATTGTGTTTGTGGGTCCAGTTTGTCCTTGGTTTTAACTAATTGTTGTTTGATAGTATTTGTAGTCTTGAAACCGATCGCAATATTTTCATATTTGAACAAATTGGCAAGTTGAGTAGAAATATTTCCAAAAAACGAAAGGCATCTGAAGACAGTCTCGGATTTGGCTCTGACAATGCTATATGAGTTTATACTTGTTATGGAACTTGTAATATATTCTATTGATCGTATCCAGTGGAAAGCCGTTATTGAGTGCAATATGTTTGATAATATTAAGCTCTTTATCGAAAGCTTCCTTGGATAACGGTATGTTAAACAATCTATAGAAAAATGACTTGAAGGCTGCATATTTGTGGCTATGTGGAGAGTGTGAGTTAAACTGGATTACATTATCTGTGGTAGTTGGCTTACGATAGATCTCAAACTGTAATCCTTCTTTATGCTTTTTGAGCAGAAGATCTAAAAACGGCAGTTGTCCATTCTTTTCTTTTTCCAAAGTAAACTCGATCTTATCATGTAGGCCGTTGATAAAATCTGAAAATTCTGCTAATTTTTCTTCACCACCACTCCAAACAACACAAATGTCATCCACATATCTCTTGTATGCCAAAATATAATCACCAAAAGCACTTCTTATGATCCTTCCCTCAATGTCGTTCATGAAAATTTCACTCAAGAACGGGGACAAACAAGAGCCCATCGCCAAGCCTGACTTCTGCCGGTATACTTTGTTGTTGAACTGGAAAAAGTCCTGACTCAGAACTAGTGAGAGAAGAGCTGTTAGTCCATGTACTATTAGCTTGGGAAGACCTCTATTTCTTTCCAGAAGACGGCTTACCATTTGAAC